>JAJJMB010003633.1:2961212-2978294 GCA_023531105.1 Papaver atlanticum
TTATTTTTTTTTTTTTTTTTTTTTTTTTTTTTTTTTAAAGTTTGTTTATTTTAGAAAAAAAAAATTGTATTAGGGTTTCTAAATTATTTTGTAATTTTTTGTAATTTTTTTTTTTGGACTTTGGACTTAATTTTAATTTTAATTTTTATATACCCTACGGAAGGGTATCTTTAATTATAAAACCGTTTGCAGGGAAGGACGACGATTACGATATCGTCTAGGCCCCTCGGGTTCGTACACTGACACAGGAGTCAGTGGCCCGAGTCGACTACAACCGATTCATCCCCCGTCTGGAACGGGAGGTAAGGTTCTGAACACTCGCGAATCCCCTGTCAGCGAGTTACTGTATTCCTTAAGGTGCATATCTGCTGAGGATCTGAATACGGACAATTATTTTTCTAGTAAAGGGCAAGGCCTGGCCATACAAGATAAGGGTTCGGATTTCATCACCGTTCTCTTCTTGCCCGCCTTAGGAAAACAATACCGAACGCGAACCTAAGCTTAAAATATTGACTAGAACGAGACCGATAGGGTAACGAGCTTATAGGAAAGTCGTTCAAAAGGATCGTATTGGGTATCTTGTTAGCCTAACTCAAAGTTCAGGAAGATTACTGTAAGTCGATTAGAGCCGCCTTGTAACCCAGGGAAGCGTTGCCAAAGAGGTGGGGGTATCAAAGCTCCTCTGAGCTTCTCCTACTTCTCTTCGACTTACTTTATTCGGATCGTCCTACGAGGTTTGCTAAAATTATACCCAGTTGCCTCTTGGAAGAGTAGAAGCTGGTCTAGAAACAATCTAAGTGGAGCCATCATGCTTTTTGTTTGCTAGAAATCAATAGGGTTGATTTGGTTGAGTCGTCCTTGATTTGCGATTGATTATCCTTCCAATTTAGGGAATTCTTGTATGCCTGAACGTAAAAGAGACGCCCTAGGTAGATTTTTTAAAGAACAACCTAGCAGTTTTAAGCGTCTCGATTACCTTGACCTAGAAGGTCTGATTTTCGGAGAGTCCTGTTTTGAACGTACTCCTTTTACTGAGGAGAGAATCCCCAATACTCCGATAGCACCAGAAATGGCTACTTTGAAAGCTTTATTAAATCCGACTAGGACTACTCATCCCTCGTGTATTAAGTTAGCTGACACAGAAGCCACCTATGAACTTAAACTTGGGACCATAAAGATGCTCCCAATCTTTTTAGGGAAAGAAAATGAAAACCCCTATTTCCATGTTAGGGATTTTGAAGAAATTTGCAGTACCCTAAGAATTAGAGGCTTAGATGATGATGCTTTGAAACTTAGGTTATTTCCTTTTTCCCTTAAAGATAAAGCCAAATCGTGGCTGTATAGTTTGACTGCTGAGTCAATCGAAACATATGAACAACTTACATCTGCCTTTTTCAATAAGTTTTTCCCTAGGCACAAAACATCGTCTATTAGGACGCAAATCTGTACATTCTCACAGCAAGAGGGAGAATCTTTGTATAGGTATTTGGAAAGGTTCAATGATTTGTTAACACAATGTCCTCACCATGGTTTAGAAAAGGTTAGGCTAGTTCAGATCCTTTATGAGGGTTTAGATTATTCCACAATAACCACGGTAGAAACTTTGTGTACAGGTGGGTTTGAGAACTAAACGGTTGATGCGGCAATGGCATTTTTGAATGAAGCCGCCGAGAAGACCCAACAATGGGAAAATAGTAGGGAACCCCGGAAAACAATTTTTCTAAACAGAGGAAACGTTAATAGGGTAGAAGGAAGCTATGAATCAGATGCCAAGATTGCAGCAATAGCTAAAAGGTTAGAAGCTCTAAAAATGGGTCGCACTAGTGGTAGATTGGAGCCTTTTTGGGAAGGCCAGAATAATGCAGAGCAAGCCAATGCTCTTTATAATAACACTAGATTCGATAATCGTCAGAAATTTGACCCATATTCAGAAACCTATAATCCTGGGTGGAGAAACCATCCGAACTTTTCATGGTCTAAGGGCCAGAATCAAGGTCAGTTTAGTAACTCTAATGCTCCCCCAGATTTTAGTTATGCTAAGAATCCTTCAGGGCCAGCTCAATTTCAGAATCAGTCGGATAAGAGAATCCTAAGCCTAGAGGAGTCTATCGTGTTGTTAACTCAGCAAACTGCAAAACTTCAGCAATCAGTAGAACAAAGTCTACAAGTTAGTAACAAGATAGGACAAGAAAATAGTCAGGTTATTTCCGAGTTGAGAACCCAGATTAGTTTGATAAATGAGTCTCTGAGAGAAAAAGGTAGGTTTCCTAGTCAAACACAACCCAACCCTAGAGGAGTTCATGAAGTAAATATAAAACAATTGAATGCTATTAGAACCCTTAGGAGTGGTAGAATTGTAGACAACAAGGTAACCATGCCCGATAGTGAACCTACTGTAGTTCACCCCTCAGGATCTCACCCCTCAGGACCACCCATAGCTGAAGAGACCGATAAAGTTTCTGATGATGTAAATTCGGTCCCTGGGAGGTCTGATTTTCTACCTAGAGCCCCATTTCCACAGCTACTAGTACCAACAAAGAATGAATCCAACTTTAATGACATTATGGAGGTTTTTAAGAAAGTTACCATAAACCTTCCGTTACTAGAAGCAATTAGGCAACTTCCGGCTTATGCCAAGTTCCTCAAGGATATGTGTACGCGAAAGCGAAAGCTTAGTGTCCCTAAAAAAGCCTTTTTAGCCTGTCATGTAAGTTCGATTTCAGAACACCACAACTCCTAAGTATAAAGACCCAGGTGCCCCTACCATTGCTTGCACGATAGGAAAACACAGGGTAGAAAAAGCTTTACTTGACTTAGGCGCTAGTGTGAACTTACTTCCGTACCATGTGTACTTACAACTGGGACTTGGTGAATTGAAACCCACCAAGATAACACTGCAGTTAGCTGATAGGTCTGTTAAAATTCCTCGTGGTGTGATAGAAGATGTTCTTATTGAGGTCGACAAGTTTATTTATCCTGTGGATTTTGTAGTCCTAGATACACAACCTGTCCCTGACCCAGAGAATCAAATACCGGTGATTTTAGGTCGCCCATTTTTAGCCATGTCTAATGCCGTTATCAACTGTAGGACCGGACTTATGAACATATCCTTTGGTAATATGACCACTGAACTAAATGTCTTTAATGTTACTAGACAACCTTCTGATGATTTAGAGGAAGTGAATATGTTTAGTACTTTGGTTCAGGATCTAGTTCAGGATAATTGGGACGACCAGGAGTCTGCCTTTGAAACAGGAAAATATTTCTCCTGAAATAGCTTTTTCATCTCAGTCCATGTTGTAATACTCCCAGGAGGAAGGTAATACAACCATTCTTCTGATATATCTGTTAAAGAAAATAGAAAAGCTTGTAACATTACCGTATCACTGTCTTCGGTACCTTGCCTAAGACTTGTCATCTTGTGCTGGAACACTTGAAGATGACGGTTCGGATCTTCACCAGGATGTCCCTTGAACTTCGGTAAATGGTGAATAATATTCGACTTCAGTTCCATTGTGTTAGATAAAGTAATACACAATGGTTGCGAATCTAAGCATAGAGATGTCAACTCTCGCAGCTTTTTCTACGGAGGAGGAGGAGGTGGTGGTGGTGGATTTGCATCGTTCATCATATCTGATGTAGACGGTTCTCGTTATGGTTGTTGATGTGCTTGTAAAACTGTTCCCTTACGAGTTTGAATTCCGCACCTCGGGTAATTCCAATCTTTCGATGCTAGAGATTAAGTACCTGAAACCATAAAATCTAGAAAACAAAAATTTTAAAAAATAAAAATAAAATCTAAAAACAAGAATAAAACTAATAGAAATAACAACTAAAGCTACCGACTGCTCCCCGACAGCGGCACCAAAATTTGATGGTCGTCGTAAGTGCAATCAAATTAATAATCTTATTTCCACACAATTAACTGGTAATATAATGGAAGTAAGGACCGTTCCCACGAAGAGCAGTGAGTTTTAGTTGTCAAAGTGTCACAAAGGTGGGTTTGTTTTAGATTTTTAACAAAGTAAATAAAAGCAATGGAAAATATTAAGTTGTAAGCAATAGAGAGAGATATGATCGAGGAATCCTTGTTCGTTAATAAACCGTCAATGAGTTATATATTCATCTATTCGTCATTAATTATAGATTATCACCAATCGTAGAAAAGAAGCTAGAGCAGTGCTATTCTCTAAAGTCCTTTGGTCACTGGATACGGAAATGCTCGAATACCAGATTCTATTCGTCCAAACCACGAAGTGGTAGCGCACTCAAGGTGTAGCTTGGTCGAAAGCTTTATGTTTTGTGACTTAGGTTAATCCTAGTAGTTAGACTTTTAGCGCAAGGTCCAATTTCTAGTGTTGTTTCTACACGTGATTGCCCCACAGAATCCCTCTATGAGGTTTCACGTTTTCTACTTGTGCAGGGGTTATTCAACAATTACATGGATATCCTAACACTTTACTAGCTTTAGATTAATCAAGAAACTGATTTAGTTGGCCACCTAGAACAATCAATTAATCAATCATAATATTTACTCATAGTAGAAACAACGATAACCATATGAAGAAATCAAAATAAATTCATATATTAAATCAAATCAAGTTTACAACTTATAATTCATCCTCAATCAAGTACGGATTTAGCTACTCATAGATGTGGTAATATCCATGATATACATATAAGAAAACTTTAGAGATATCGTTATGATTGAAGAACCGCTCCGAAATCCTAGCTTTCGCTCCGTGTGTAGTTTCTTCTCTCCAAGCCTTACAATTTCGTGACACCTTGATATCCTTTTACTCATGACCTAATACCTTTTTATATAGGTTTACATTGCTTGGCCTTCAAGTATCTAAGTCGTTTCAAGAACCCGAGCCGAAACTACGAAAGAAAGACCCTGAAAATAGTTCGTGAATTTTTGGCCTCCTTAGTTCGCATACCAAGTATGCGAACATAAAAAACCAGGGACTCCTGTTCACGTACCAAGTATGCGAACAATCCTGTTCGCGTACCAAGTATGCGAACAATCCTGTCTTCGGTATTCGTAAAATCGTTTTGACCGTAATTTCTTCGTCCTAACTCGGAATGACCTTATTCTTTTTGTATTCTTTTTGTAATTGAACTAGGTCTCCACCCGTGCCGTAACGGCATGGGAAAGGATATGTTTTTCAAATGTATCCATCACATGTCGTAATTGACTGAGAAGAATCGAACCGATCAATTATTGGGTTCCCAATTTACATAGATTTGTGTTTATTCATTTTCCTAAAATTTATAATAATATTTAATTATTGATCCATTTCTTTTCTTGTCTCTTTACCTATTATCATGAACTATTTCTCAAGCATGCATAATTACACGAAGTTGAGGAGAAATGACAAAAACAGAAATCATGACAAAAAAGGGGAATAAAAAGAGATGTGAGAAACTGAATCGATTACAATTAATTCACACGTACCCTTGCATAATCACATGAAATAGGGGAGAAATAATGAAAGAAACAGAAACCATGACAAAAAAGGGGAATAAAGAGAGATGTGAGAAACTGAACCGATAACATTTAATTTGCGTGTAGCCTTGTGTCTAGTCAATTTTTTTATAGGTTTCATTTTTCTTCCTACCCCCTACCCGGAAAATCTTAAAATCACAACATCTTCTTTTTTAGAAAAATCTGGCATTTAAAAATTGCTTTAATTTTTAAAAAAAAAAAGTAATTTGAAAACTAAAATCAAATTAAAACAAAACAAAGAAAAATTAACAAGGGTACTAAATAATTTACCTATCTTAGGACACCTTTTCTCACCCTACTACCACTATTGCTTCCACCACGTTATCGTCACCTCTCCACCAGTCTCAGCAGTACCTACCCACCACCATTATCCCCGCCGCCGATCCACCACCACCACCCACCATCAAAAACACCATTAGTGTTTAATTTACCTATTTTAGGACCCTTTTTCTCACCCTACTACCACCATATTATCGTCACCACTCCACCAGTCTCACCAATACCCACCACCATTATCCCCACCACTGCCCACCATTAATGCTCACTGATATGGTTAATATCAAATAAATTTATTGTGTATCAACAAAAATATATTCATTTGATTAATTAAAGAAACATTTATTATGAAATATCAATTGAACATTTATTATTAAATTATAAATTTTAATTAGACGTGATCATTCATAGCGGTAGATTTATGTTCTGTAAGTATAAATTTGATCGTTCTTTATCTAGCCTAACTTGTCCAAACTTTGTTTTAAATTCTGGAAATGTAATCAATTTTATTTTAATACTAAAAACCGTGACTTATTCGATCGGGTACTATAAATAGCTGGGATCCCATTTGCGTGATCCAGTGGTCATGATCATATTGTCTTATATGATTTAGTATCATCCTCAAAATATTTGTGTTTTGTCTTTACCAGTTGTGCTAAAAACAGCAAACTACATCTATCACAATAAAATGTTGCCCATTTTGTAAAGACACAAAACTATTATTGTCCACTACTATTCACTAACATCCACCACCGTACGTAAAAACCAGCCACACTCACTATTTTTTCCACCACCAGTAATGTTACCACCTCCACCTCAACCACTCACAAATACCCGCTACTGTTTCCACCACCCACTGCTTATTTCACTACCACCATTAAAAATTATTAATATAATTTTTAACCGGGGTCATTGTAGTACAGTGGTAAAGTCATTGGGTGATGATACCAGTTACCTGAGTTCGAAACTCGTCAGCACCAAATTCTTTACCGATCAATATATATATATATAGTTTTTAATAAACTTATTTATTAATAAAAATATGTATTTATTAGATTCATTAAATGAACATTTATCATGAAAAATTAATTAATCATTCATTATGAGCAATTAATAGGACACTAATTAATAAAGTATTTATAATGGTTAGTTGAAAAAACCATGGCCGTAGATTTATCCCTCCTAGACAAATCTCGGCCGCTCTTTATCTAGCATAACTTAGCCAAGTTTTGTTTTGTATTCTAAGATTCTATTCAAGATGGTGATAAGAATTCCTGAATTTGAATGATTTAAGCTTGGTCTTTGGTCCGTCTCTTGATTTTGAGCGTTTTGCTCCTTTTCATCGCACGTCTTTAACTTCTCTTGGACTTGGGCACTTGGATACTTGGAATACTTCTCTTCTTAGATCTTTTTAGAAATTTGTAGCTCCTTTTTGTATGATTCACCTAATAGACACAAAAGAGAAAACAAGAATAATAATACAAAAATATGCAAGAATAATAACTAAAACAAGTATGAAATGGACACTAAAATCATATGAATTATGCATTTATCAAAGGCCAAAGTCCGAAACTGTTGTTTGCGTACTCTGTTTGCGAACACAGTGGTAAGGTTCTAAAATCACTAAGTATGAAATACATACTCATGAACTCAGGTTCGTTTGTGAACTATGTTTGCGAACTAAAGTCCCTGGAACTTTAATGGAATAAGGAATGTAAACTAGGTTTACAAACCGTGGAATTATGTTCATGAATTGGTTCTTGTATAAGTACTTTGTACAATTACAAAACAAACCGATTTTGTTTCAAATGGTTCATATATATTTTTATGAGATAGTGAACATTTGAACAACTCTCTTGAAACAAATTTAGATTCAATTGATTATCTATCATGATTGATTGATCATCATATTTGATCTAGAAGTGTTAGATGAATGTGACTAAACTATAAGTATTCATGTGGGTAACTTCGGTTAACTATTATTGAGCTAACAAGGTATATACATTTGGGTACCGTTCATTCATATCTAAATATAGGTATATTTCATTTGTGTGTATCAATCTAATACCATTTAACGGTGGAGATTGATTGCTTAATTTCTAAGAAGACTTAGCTTGAATCTTAAATCAGGAGGTCATCTAACGGTGAATATCAATTGCTTTGTTACTAAGCTATCTTAGCTTTGATTGTAAGAAACCCTGATTTGAAAGACTATAAGGGAGAACTCTAGCATCTGGAAACCTAATCCCGACGCTCTCGTGTGTCCTAGTTGCAAACTAGAGTCGATTCTCCTTTAACCTAGGTTTTCCAAAACCATTATTAGGTTAACGATTTGAAGACTTCATTTGGGATTCGTGAAGCCAGATCCAACTATTTTCTCTGTAGTTGAATATTCTGATCTTACTTGTTCTATCTGTAGTAGGGTAAAAACTGATTATGCCGGAAATGATAAATTGGGTGTGCCACCGAGAAACGAATCTAAACTCTAAACAAATGTACTGCACATGAGTACTTTTGATTCGAGAGATCAATCTGTACAATCCTGGCCTAAACCAAGAAATGGCCGTTCCAAACTTGCTCAGGTCACAAAATGAAGGAGAAGGGTTGATCTTAGGGAGGGAAGCGAAGAAGGTGTTGAGATCAGAATGCTGAACTATGAAGGTGTGGCTGTTTTATGACTTGTATCAGAATGTAGAAATTGCTTGCGGAATGTAAGTTGTAAGTTCTTGGTGTTTTCTGGATACTTGTGTTGATAACCAAAACTGTTGTCGGTTGAAATAGATTGAAAACCTATTTATACAAGTCATAGTTGAACACACTGATCTCGTAGAAAGTGGAGGTAGTTAAGTAGTGGAGAAGTGGGGATCGTGTAAAAGTGGTGAAAACCATGTCCCTGTCATGAAGGGAAGACCGGTCATCTTTACACCCACTACTCTTTTACTGCTATCAACCGTCCGCCTTTCCTGACACTTTCTCATAATGGACGTGTTACACGCCGCATGCTGTAAACCGCCAGACCAATACCCTGATGAACATCCCCCAGTTTGTGAAATGTTTGATGTCTCGAGTATTTTCGTAGAAAATATGTAGCAAGTTGTTGAGTGGGTCTTGCTTGCAAGACCTAATTATTTTGACCAATCACGCACAAGCTAGGTGGCGGGCGGTCATATTTGAGTAGCTGTCAGGAGCTATCCATGTACATTAAAGATGTGGTGGTCGGTCTCTATAGGAGAATGATGGCTTGTAGCCATTTTGACATCCTATTGGTTGGCCCAAATTAAATCTAAACCGGTTAAATTGGCTAGCCAAGTTGGATAGATGAGATGATTTGCAGAAGTTTTTGTTAATTCATGAAATTTCGTAATCAGAAAATTCAGATGTGAGACTCTCATTAAAACTGCTGTAGAATTCTCAAGAAGAATTCAGGAGGAAACTCAGGAAGTATTCAGGAGATTTTGAGCTCGTTTAGGAGATTTTGAATTCTGTCAGTTTTCAGCCATGACCTAGCTCGCCTTTTAAGCTGTATCTTTTATCTCGTTAATCCAATTGATGTGATTTTTTAGTATGTTATACTAGACATCCATACGAAACTTTTGGCATGTAGCTCATACTCAAATTATTTACCAAATGCTCCAAGCTGTTTGTCCAATCTTTGGTGACCTTTTGGATATCGTCCGACCAAGTTAAAGAGATATGATTGATCAAAGTCAAAGACGGGCTGCCGGCCACCTTTAATTAAAAATTTAGGATGCATATTTGGAGCGATTTGATTGGCTGATGGGAAAGAGGAGCCCACGGACAACAAAATAGAAGAAGGAAGGCCGGCCAAAGGAGGCTCGAGTTAGGGCAAATTGGACGTCCAAGTGGCGCGGCCAAGCCCTTTCTGCCACGGCTTCTAGTCACAGTTTCCTCTTTTCCCGTTTCTGGTAGGATTTGCTCCTACTAGTTCCATGATGGATCAATTTCCTAGTTTGCTTAGGTTTAGTCTCGACCAATAGGGATCGAGATATTGCACAGACCGCAAAAACCTATTTTTTTTTAAATTGATAAAATTAGGTTAGAAAATTGAATTTTGCGAGCTGACACAAAAATTAATCAATTTTGGTGAGTTTTGCGTGTTTACACAAACTCACTAATTTTTATCTCAGAGCGCAGACGCAACGTGTCTCTAATTGAGTATTTTCATGCATATCTTAATCCTGACATCTTCGGGAAACTCATGCTGCTCAGCTACGAAAGAACAATAGTTGTCATATCATGTCAATATTAAGAGTTCAGTCGTGGACATAGCATAAGGAAAATGCTCAGTAAGCCATGCATTTAGTGAATAATGCAGGTGGGAGATTAATAAAATTTATAGAATACTTGGGATTGTTGCTACATGCACCAATATTATTCTAAATAAATTTCATAGGTATTAAACTACATAGTTCATGTGTAAGCAGAGAGGTATAGACACCCATCAGCTTCTTGCAAGCTCTACTTCTTTGCAGAAAGCAGGTATACAAGATACAGGGTTTTACAATTTTATCCCTGAACTAAAAACCACCATCAATATTAAGTCCCCTGCTTAGCACGTAGCAGTGACATTGTAGCGGGGTAAACACTAGATGGTGATAGATGAAAATAAAATTCATGAGAAGAGTAAATAGTCGTTACTAGGAGAGAGAGGCAGGCTTGGCCTTTGAACATAACATATTTAATGAAACGTCGAGGAAAGTAGCAATCACCCTTCTAGCACGTTGATGCCGAAAACACTAAAATGATGTATTTAAGTAGTGGAACCTCGACTGATGAGTGTTAAGGCAGTTGAGCCTTGAATACGAAGATGAGTGTTGAGGTGGTGGAGCCGTCAGTATTATGATGTGTTGAGGCAGTGACGCCTGATAACACGAGTGAGTGATGAGGAGGTTGTGCGTATCAACACTAAGATGAAGACGTGTTGAGGAAGTGATGCCTGACAACACAGTAATGAGTGTTGGGGAATTGCTTCGTCTCAACACTAAGGTGAGGATGTGTTGAGGCAGTATGCCTGACAACACAGTAGTGAGTGTTGAGGAATTGGTACGTCTCAACACCAAGAGGAGGATGAGTTGAGGCAGTATGCCTGATAACACAGTAGTGAGTGTTGAGGAATTGGTACATCTCAACACTAAGAGGAAAATGTGTTGAGGCAGTATGCCTGGCAACACAGTAGTGAGTGTTGAGGAATTGCTGCGTCTCAACACTAAGAGGAAAATGTGTTGAGGCAGTATGCCTGGCAACAAAGTGGTAAGTGTTGAGGAATTTCTGCGTCTCAACACTAAGAGGAAAATGTGTTGAGGCAGTATGCCTGGAAATACAGTAGTGAATGTTGAGGAATTGCTGCGTCTCAACACTAAGAGAAAAATGTGTTGAGGAAGTATGCCTAGCAACATAGTAGTGAGTGTTGAGGAATTGCTGCGTCTCAACACTAAGAGGAAAATGTATTGAGGCAGTATGCCTGGAAACACAGTAGTGAGTGTTGAGGAATTGTTGCGTCTCAACACAAAGAGGAAAATGTGTTGAGGAAGTATGCCTGGCAACACAGTAGTGAGTGTTGAGGAATTTCTGCATCTCAACACTAAGCGGAAAATGTGTTGAGGCAGTATGCCTATCAACACAGTAGTGAGTTTTGAGGAATTGCTGCATCTCAACACTAAGAGGAAAATGTGTTGAGGCAGTATGCATGGAAACACAGTAGTGAGTGTTGAGGAATTGCTGCGTCTCAACACTAAGATATTTAAAATTTATTTGATATTCCTAATAGATATAAAACATTTAGTTTAAGGATAGTTACTTGGCTCTATCTCCGCTAGGCATGCCCTTTGCGCATAATTGGACCTTGGATCTATTAGACTCTCCCGTGAGTAAGTAGTATCAGGCGTGATGATATCAAGATGATGCCAGGTATGTGATAGACAAAGCATCCAATGATAAAGACTCGAGTTGTATCCAGTGACACCAACGTATGGAATAAGAGATGCGCGAAGAATCTACTGATAAAGCTGGCAGTATTCTTGTTGATGTAGACTCCAGCGTCAGCCTGTGGCCTCCTGAAAACCTCAATAGACTCTGATAAAGCGACAGCTTCCGAGGATGTCGAATACATTCCTTGTTTGTGAAATCCATGGTAGGGCCAGTAGTATAAAACCCTTGACGCCTCCAATATCGTGGCGAGATGGTAAGGTAGTAATAAGGTTTTGGAATAACAATATCTTAGTGGTAGCAGCAGCTCCATCAAAACTACTCCTCGTTGTAGTTTCTTCTTAGGATGCCAACAGTTGCTTGTGACTATATCAACGTCTCCTCACATATCTTCCCGGAAGATTCACGGCTTCGGATCAACTTTTGATAACATAATGAAAAATCATGTCTTGATCTTGAAGGAATACCAGCCCGGTCGTGTTCATGAGACATACTCGAAGATTGCTTTATAAGGTGATCTTGCATCCTCTCCAGGAAGTTGCTTCACATATGCCGGGTGACAATATTCTGAAATCAGGTAATCTTACTTGTTTTCGTTGCAGTAATAGGCATGGACATGATAGTCTTCATATAGTGGTAGAGCTCGTCTCGTTATTAGAAGGAGAAGCTGATGATGAAGCCGATGGCTTCCTTGATGTTGACTCATGGAATGGAAAAGAGGGAGACAGTCCCCTGCCCCCGAGTATCCACTAATCTTTCAACTTGGTAGACGTTGTTGCTGGTGCGTTGCCTGAGTAATAAGTAGCATGGGTGTAGTTTTTACTCTTGGCGTAAGCAACAGGAAGCCCCAGAGAAGTTGAACACATGTAGGTAGTAAGGACCTTCTGGTTAAAATTGATGACTGCATTGGGTAGGCATCAGTCCCAAAATAACTCGCCCGTCGGACATGAGATGTTTTGATGCATCCATCATGCAAGCTTCTACCCACTTGACCGTCTCATAGAGTCTCCTTATACTTTTGGTTGATGTTGACGCGTTGGGTCTCTGAAGAAATAATTTGGATGAGAGTTGGAGTTGAACCCAATGTTGACGAGAATCGTACGAGCTGCCGATCATGAGGCCGTCTTTGCGTCTGCGTTGTGTTTCATAGACGTCCAGGCATATCGCTGGTCTTTGACAATACGTCTGCTCTCTTGAGTATGTATACGTATTTGGACATCTTGGAATGATAATGATAGCGTGTATGCGTCTCTCTAAATTCAGCATCTTTGAGATGGGTAGTGCTGAGCAGTCCCCATCCACACTCTTTTGCCTTTATCATCTTTGGATCGTGTCTTTGAGGAGTAGGGAAGTTCCCTCATGCGAACGACTTAACTAATAGGTTGTGCAAATATGATGAAGCTCCTGACATGGAGAGTCCATATGTACCTCTTAAGTCCCCGGGTGCAATCTCCTTCGGTAATTCAACTACTTCTTCTATGGGAGAGGAAATTCTGAAAGCGTCTCTCATTGATGTTGTTGCCGTCGAGCCAGATATGGTGTAACTTGGACGTGGTTTTCTCATTGTGGTAGTCGCGCATGTGGTACTGGAGTTGGAGTTGGCGGTTTTGGACGTGCAGGATGTTGCATCTCTAAAGCGGTGGCTTTCCTCTTGCTACTTCAGTGAAACTGCTTACAGAAGGCCGAAGGTTGTATTGCCTGTTGGTGAGATGTATGCTTCCACGAATATCATGAGGCTCTTTATTCCTGGCAGGACTGGTTCTTTCTAGCAGGGCAGCTGCTGTTGTAGCTGAGCGTTTAGCAGCTTCATGAAGTTCAGAATCCATCAAAGCACGATAGACAGGTACCATCCTATTGATGCATAATTCCACAATTTGTTGTTCAGTCACATTTGGATCGTGACAATCTAGTGCCTGAATTATGAATCTCTTGACATAATCGTTCGGATGCTCATTGTTTCGCTGAAACATTCTTCCCATGTCCGATAGAGTGATTTGCTCAGACACAAATAAATAATTTTTGTAGAAGGTGTTAGAGCATAGCTCGGTTGAACCCACCAAGCGTTAGTATGTTAAGTTTGGTTGTCATATTTTAGTGAATAAAAACTCAATTAAAGAGTCGCTTGATTATGTACTAGAGATAACTTCGTATAAGCTAGTCTAGAAAGATTAGGATTATGAGACATACAAGTATTACTCGAAGACTTGAAGAATGTGAAGAAGTAACAAGCTACATCGATGACATCATCCTTACTCTTGAGGTTAGTAATATTGTGACTTGAACTATTTCATTCCTAATGTATCTTTCAAGTCGTGCAATATTGAAAACATAACTGCGAAGCTGTGAATGATTATACTCTAGTAGACATAGTGTTAAGGAATTAGAATACGAAGTATAACGCTTATCTTTTAAACTTCGTATATAAGACATCGACATAATCGTATGAATGCTATTGTGATTATGTGTATGGGTATGGTTGAATATTTCGTCCTAGGAAACAATGTTTACATTCGTTTAAAGGAAGTACATTCATGAACTTGTTTTATGAATCGAAATGGAAATTGCTAGGCTTATTGGTATTGTTAATCATTGCATATCTTTGGATTACCAATATGTGTGAGTTAATAGAACCAATCATAACTTGTTATGTATCTTGGTAAAACTAGTCACAATGCCTGACTTATGTATTGGTATGACTTTTATTAGTGTAACCGATCCTAAGTAATCACCTAAGATGGTATGATCGATATTTGTAATTGGTGTGACCGATCCTAGTAATTGGTGTAACCGATCCTAGTAATTGGTGTGACCGATCACAAAAGAGTGTGTAATTGATCCTTGTAATTGGTGTAACCGGTCCTGATAACTGGTGTGACCGATCACAAGTAATACCATGAGAATATGGTAACCGGTCCTGGTAATTGATGTAACCGATCCTGGTAACTGATGTAACAGGTCCCAGTAACCATATTAAGGTAGAACCGATCCTTGTGTTTGGTAGAACCGTAAACCTATGATTAGTGTTTGATATTTGATCAATCACATAATTCTATGAAATTAGATGAACCAGTTCTAAACTTTTTTGGAATTGTGGTATAATCGGTTGCAAGATTGTAAATATGAAAAAGGATTTACAAAGAAATAAGATGTCGACATACTTTGAACATGTTCAGTAACTCTTATCTTTTATTGTTCAAAGATATTCCTTAATAACTCAAGGAGATCCCGGACCAAAATAAGTTGAGAATCTTTTAATTAAGGTTGTTAATTTTATATGCTTTTAATTACCAGCAATTTAAATGCATATCTCTGGAAAATAAAAATTGGTAATGTGCATTTACTAATTGGAGATTTTCTAGTAGGATTTCGGTTAAATTTGGACAGAGCATTTCCAGGAATTATGAAAAACGATTTTGGAAATATTGCATATCTTAAGAATATTTCGGTTTTGGAAATTCCTTGGTGTCCAAACTTCCTTGGTCTATAAATACCCAAGTTTGCATTTCGAGCAAACTATCCTAAGAGCCAGCAAAACTACCTTGTTGTGTTGTTACTGGTGGTGTCGTCTACTCGGAGAGGAAAGTACCCTAATTAGGCGAAATCTCTTACAACCGCTCGTTTAAAGACTTCTGTGGGATCAAGAATCTCTACGAGTACCGTTGGTGGGAAACTAGATAATTGCAGTATTATTAATTTTTGATTTGATTTAATTGACTAACGATTGTTGAACTTTGATTGCACCTAGTTTGTTTATTCTTGAGAATCTTCTCTTCTGATATAAGATTCACTCAAACTAGATCGAAGTGTCGACGGGATCTTTAGAACTGTTTGTAAATCTAAAGACGTCTTGTGATAATTGATAAACGCATTATTGTGTCTAATATATCTCAATTGTATATATTGTTAGTGTTCGATTTTGTATTTATTTTGTTATTTTATGTCTTTGTAGGTATTTTTAGAGAAATAAGCTCTTGCGGCGAAATTGGTTCGAAAAGTGATGTTTTACACCCCGGGATAGAGTACTAAAGGCACCCCAGAAATGCACCGGAAGCACCCAAAAAATGTGTCGGAGGAACCCCAGAAAAATTACTATATAGGCCCAAAAATTACTTTTTGCACCCCATAAGACAAGTGCTAAAGGGACACCCGTGCAGGATTAGGGGGAGGACACCTTCTTCTCAAATTCAAAGGAAGCTTTTTGGCTGGAAATTTTGGCAGTTCACTGCGTAACTGCATGGACCAAATTTGGAGAGTTATGGTAGGAGATTTTGTCTAGGATTGGTTGGAAATATTGTGTCGTATCCAAACAGGATTGGTAAGAGCTTTAAATTCGATTGAAGGAGAAGATTTCACATAATATCGACAAAACAGGGCAAGCTTCCTCGGGAAAATTTCTGAGATATTTTGGGAAGGTTTGTGTGTGTTTCCAGCGTGCTAATCTTCTTATGGAATGTGTATGAGTCTGTTGAGAGTATTCAGAATACATGCAGACGCGTGAAGGAGTTATTCAGAATACATGCAGATGCGTGAAGGAGTTGAAAAAGGAAATTATTCCCGTGACTATGAAGTAGAGAATAAGAGTAATCAATGAAGATTATATGGATTTATTTCGGAGCTGAAGAGTATATAAGGGGTGATGATAGTTCAGAGAAGGGTTGTGGAAAGTTTGGGGAGCTGAGGAGAGCCAGAGAAGAATAAATCACAAGTTGCAGAACTCGGTTTCTTCTGCTGCTGCTGCTGATGAACGCGAAGAACAAAAGCCTGTAAAGGAAAGTCGTTGAAAACTGTCGCTTAATTGCGACAGTTCCCAACTCCTTCCCAGCGACCGCAGAACAGTGTCTACAGCACTTCTATTGTATCGTTCATTTTGACACGATTTTTGTGCGTCGCAGATTCCTGTTTTTCACCATTTTCTTTTTTTTCTCTCCATTGTAAACACCATTTGAGCTATAAATAAATCTTTTGAGCGTGTTTCATCATGATGAGCTAAACCCCAACACTGGGACGGCGGAGGAGGTCGAACTTCATACATGGGTAAATTTGTTTTATTCTTTTTTTTATGACTTTTGCACTAAAATTAATTGAAATATGATTTGATTAAATTGGTTGTCATTTGATTAGATGGGTCATGCTTAGCTTAGGTGATTTGATGTCCCATGCTTAACATTTATAATCAATGTTTTGAGAATCTACCTTGGCAAAAATAGAGTCCATGTTTATATTTCTTGAGCTAAAATTGTTGAGAATAAATAATTGAACCTTATGTTATGAAGATTGGCCGAATCCTTAGTTCCAGTACCTCTTTGATGTGGTTTTAAAGTTGTAGTGAAAGTGGTGAGTAAAGTTCGTTC
>JAJJMB010003633.1:2978304-3052310 GCA_023531105.1 Papaver atlanticum
CACTATACATAAAAGAGATGAAAATAGACACATAAATGCGTCTATCACTCTTGCACCAATTATAATATTATTGTATATTTTTATTAAATTTAAAAATTCGAATCTTCACAAGTCTCAACGAACCTTTTACTACAACAAAGTTGAAATCACATCAATAATCCATTGTTAACAGACTCCATTCTGTGCGTGATTGATCACAAGAGATTCAAGTTGTGGTGTGCAGGTGTTTATTGAAGATTTAAGAAGATTTGAAGACAAAGAAGATTTCTTATTGGTTTCATAATCTTTGGTGTGCACAAAACTTGATCGGCTGGGATCCAACTATAATCGGTTTATCTTGATAGACTTGATTGATTAGTTGCGTAGATCGGCATCAGTATTTAGTATCTTTGTAGATCATATTATTGATTGCAAAATCTTAACTCTACTACTTTGGTAGTTGTTGGATAGATAGATCTAAACCCGACAAAGGAGTTTATGGGATTAAACAGAAGAGCCTTTGTCTAACTCATATCACTGAAATTGAAGAGAGTTGTTACCGAACAGATTTGTTGTTCCTTTACTATTTGGAATACGAACCAAAGGAATTATTCCAGTGTGTGCACTTATTGAATGTCGGAAGCACAGGGATACTGAAGAAACTAGGTGACCTATAGGTTTAGTTGCTTGGTCTCAACTATACGAAGTTGGTGTGATTTTGTATAGCGGCTTAACTATGAGAGTATTCAATTCTGGACTAGGTCCCGAGGTTTTTCTGCATTTGCGGTTTCCTCGTTAACAAAATCTTGCTGTGTCATTTACTTTTGTTTTCCGCAATTATAATTGTTGTTATTATAATTTAAAGTAAATTACACAAACGTTAACTCCGTGTTACTTGATAGTGATCCTATAGAGTTTGGTTAAGTCCGAACCTATTATCAAGTAATCACACTTTGATTGTTGTATTATCTCGGTCTCGTATCCATAGACGATCACACAAAGTGTGAATACCGATTCGTTGAATTATCTCGACTCAGTCCATAGACAATCACTTTCGGTAAGAGGACTTATAGGTGGAAAAGTTGAAGATTGTGGTATATTTGAGTACCCTCGTCTTTTCAATTGGTATCAGAGCAGGCAAACACGAAAAGATCTAACAATCTGTGTTTGGTGCGATCCAACCTATAAGATATGAGTCAAAATAAGAAAAGCAAAGCTAAACTTATGAATAACTCAGTTAACGTACATCAAGATACTGAGAATAATGTCTTAGAAAAGGTCAATGGAAATTGGTCTCGTAAGTCTTTTCGAAAATCAAGAAGAAAGTCTAAGACCGATAACTTGATTGAGAATCAGGATACTGATCACAAAAGAATGAATTCAAAACTAAAGGAACATGTTTTAGATCCGACTCCAATCACTGGTGAAAAATCTTATGAGTCTAAAAGAGAAAAGGGATTTGGTTCACTAGTCTGCCCAAGTTCTGAATTTCGTAAAATGTTAGAAAGATTTTTCAAACATATTGAAAATTATTCAGAAGAAGGAAAAACCATTGACAGTCTAGATGATATCCTAGAACTTATTGTTTAATTAAATGTAAGAATCTGTGAAGGAAAGCGAGACACACTCAGTCTTCAAAATAATCTAGCTGATTATTTGGAACAAAAATTGACTTTGTGCAACAAAGTATATCAGCAAACTTTAGAGTGTGAATTTCTTACTCAATTGCTGGAGCATTCACAAATAGGGAATAACATCCTTATAGAAGATCATCTTACAGACACATGTCAAAAGGTATACCTTGACAAGTGTTTAGAAAAACATTTTCAACAGGGAATGGATACCTTGAGGGAACACATTGAATGTCTTGAACAAAAGACATCTGCAATCTGTTTAATGGCAGATCAAGATCATACGGGCTCGAATTCAAAGAACATACCATCCCGGACACAAGATAATCAAGGATATAGCATCACGCAATATTCCTGATAAAGAGGTTGAATCCGAAACCCACTCAAGGGAACATGATCGTATCCCTAAAGACAAGAAGGAAGAAGTTCCTCAAAAGGTACTCGGTGAGAAATGTACTTCTCACCCCAACGCTTAATTGTGTTGGAAAGTGCATCCTTACAATGCCCAATCTTTTGATGTAAGGAAGCACAAGTACGTGGGCATCGTGTATCCTGTTAATATCTCTTATTCAACATAGAGAGTATACACAATCTACCTAAAGATATTTTATTTATCTTCATGTGTAGAAAAGTTGTCTTACAACAACTTGTGTAAACATGATAAGTTTACTTGTCTAAAGTATCTTCTGATACCTAATCTAGAAGATTGATTCTTTCAAAAAGAATCTTTGTGATTCAGTAACACATAAGACGCGAAAATCTTTCAAATCTGGTCATAATTATTTATTTAAGGCTGACACCTATGTTTGGTATGTGTTAAAGAATTCTAGGGTATATGTACTCATCTTGTTTGAGAACTTATACCAAAGAATGTATCCTCAAACCAGATCTCAAGCTAAAATTCTGAAAGCATTGAGTGGAATGGTTTCTAATGAAACTATTAATCTTGATGATTCCTTCAAGAAATCTGGTTGTGAAGATAAAGGAAAAGAAAAGGAAGATGTGACTCATCTTCTTGTCCAAAATAATTTGGATGCTAAGATTGATATTCTCAATCTACGACAAGTTCTTCTCAGTACTATTGAAACACATCATAGACAGGCAGCATTACTAAGAACTGTTACCTGTAACCAAAGAAAACTGATTAAACTTGGAATCGGTAATAGGGAGTATGCTCGGAATATTAATCGTAAGGTTAATGCTTTAGCCTGTGAACATAATCAAGGTACTGTGTGCAGAATCCTAGAAATCAGTCGAGATGCTGTTGATGAAGATCCTGAAAAATTTGAGGAAATTGAAGATGATCTTTGGAAAAAATCTGTTTAAAGATCCCTAAAACAAAATAGACATCAGTTTTTGATTTCTTTCAATTATTGTGTAAGGTCTATTGCTTAATAAAACTATCTATTAATTATGAATAGAATTATTATTTTATAATTTTTTTGTGATAGTTTTTCAATTACATAGCATGTGCTTGAATGCTTTATATAATTTTTATGTGTTTATGGGATGTTTGATTTCGGTTTTTCTTAACCTTAATATTCGATCGCATATGATGTGTGAACCCTTATGGTTTGTGTGGCTTTTTGATTTAGCGGGATTAAGTTCTAGCCCATGTTGGTAGGCTTTATCAAAGGATCATAAGGTGTTCCGATTGAAACTCATATGTGAAAAAGTCACAATATGTTGAATCGCTGTGTTTAACATAAAAGCATATGTGTTTCGGGTTTTCAACTTTTGCTATTGGCACGCATTAGTTAAAACCGATTCAACCTTTCTCTGGTAAAGGTTGCTTTTGTTGTTGTTCTTTTGTTCTTGCGAGAGGATGACAACACAATGGAGGATAGTTCTAACTTGAACTTGCGCTTAATGATATATCTTTCTGGGGAGAAGAGGATGCAGAATTTGAGGTAACGAATTTGTTAGTTAATCGTTTTCCTGTTTAAGAAAAGCCTGATTTTATTGCATATATTTTGCTTTTGCTTAACAAAATTTCGGTACAATTGATGTTTATTCCATTATGTGTGTATGGATGTGTGTGTGTGATTCAATTGTTTCCGGTTGAGAAAAACTATAGTTATCTTTCTTTATTGTTTGGTATCAATTGTTTAGTCTTAACAAAATTTCGGTGCAATTGCGGTGCTATAATGTCTATGTTTGTTTGAATTGCTTCGGTTAAGAAAAATAATTGTGCAAGTTGATTTATTTGGTTTGTATGAATTATTTATGGCTTAACAAAATACGGGATCATTTGTTTAGTACAATTCGATTCCGGATAAGAGAAACTAAGTTAATTCTGATCTTAGTTAGACTTATCAAAAGTAAAGGATTCGGTTATTCAAGTCTAATCGAATGCCTTGACAAGAAATATTAGTTAACTAACCTAGTATTTGTCTTTTCTAAAGTGTAAGGTCTAAGTTATTATCTGAATAATTAAAGCCTGATGAGAAAAATAAAGTTAATTCTAATCTTTATTTTGGTCTTATCGAAATAAGCGATTGTATTTGTGCAATCGGTTTAGCAAGGGAGCTAAGTTTCTTAGTCAATTTGTTAAACTATTAGGGAAAATTCCTTCGGGCAATTGTTTCCTTGATAACATATTAAAACCAAATTACTTGTAGTTTCGGTTTTGATATTTGTTGTCTAAAGTGGTATGTGAAACCTTCGTGCTTAACTCTTATAGGTTGTACAATTCTTTAAGATTTGTAAGATCCTTTCGGTTTTTGGTATTTGCTCGGACCTTTGTCATTTTGTGACAAAAAGGGGGAGAAATATATGGTGTAAACAAGTGATTTGTAATCACTAAGGAAAGGACAATTGTGCTTAAACGTTATATCTAACGAAAGAGTAAAGCATTGACTAAGGGGGAGAAACATATCATATGTTGATTGTAGTTATTTGGACTACAAATGGGAAATAAAAAAGACGTGCGGATTGAATATCTACCTATCTTACCTTTAGGGGGGGGGGGGTATTAGCTTTGTCATTTAAATGTCAACAACGACAATTATGGATTGAATATATGCAGGTTATTGTGTTGTTGAAACTTGGAATCAAGCGTATGTATAATGAATTTTTGTAATTTGTTTATCCATATGATTGTAAGAGTTTTGTCACTAAAATTGACAAAGAGGGAGATTGTTAGAGCATAGCTCGGTTGAACCCACCAAGCGTTGGTATGTCAAGTTTGGTTGTCATATTTTAGTGAATCAAAACACAATTAAAGAGTCGCTTGATTATGTACTAGAGACAACTTCGTATAGGTTAGGCTAGAAAGATTAGGATTATGAGACATACAGGTATTACTCGAAGACTTGAAGAATGTGAAGAAGTAACAAGCTACATCGCTGACATCATCCTTCCTCTTGAGGTTAGTAATATTGTGACTTGAACTGTTTCATTCCTAACGTATCTTTCAAGTCGTGCTATATTGAAAACATAACTGTGAAGCTGTGAATGATTATACTCTAGTAGACATAGTGTTAAGGAATTAGAATACGAAGTATAACGCTTATCTTTTGAACTTCGTATATAAGACATTGACATAATCGTATGAATGTTATTGTGATTATGTGTATGGGTATGGGTGAAGATTTCGTCCTAGGAAACAATGTTTACATTTGTTTAAAGGAAGTACATTCATGAACTTGTTTTATGAATCGAAAGGGAAATCGCTAGGCTTATTGGTATTGTTAATCATTGCATATCTTTGGATTACCAATATGTGTGAGTTAGTAGAACCGATCATAACTTGTTATATATCTTGGTAAAACTAGTCACAATGCCTGACTTATGTATTGGTATGACTTTTATTAGTGTAACCGATCCTAAGTAATCACCTAAGATGGTATGATCGATATTTGTAATTGGTGTGACCGATCCTAGTAATTGGTGTGACCGATCACAAAAGAGTGTGTAATCGATCCTTTTAATTGGTGTAACCGGTCCTGGTAATTGGTATAACCGATCCTGGTAACTGGTGTGACCGATCACAAGTAATACCATGAGAATATGGTAACCGGTCCTGGTAATTGATGTAACCGATCCTGGTAACTGATGTAACCGGTCCCTGTAACCATATTAAGGTAGAACCGATCCTTGTGTTTGGTAGAACCGTAAACCCATGATTAGTGTTTGATATTTGATCAATCACATAGTTCTTAGAAATCAGATGAACCAGTTCTAAACTTGTTTGGAAGTGTGGTATAATCGGTTCCAAGATTGTAAATATGAAAAAGGATTTACAAAGAAATAAGATGTCGACATACTTTGAACATGTTCAGTAACTCTTATCTTTTATTGTTCAAAGATATTCCTTAATAACTCAAGGAGATCCCGGACCAAAATAAGTTGAGAATCTTTTGATTAAGGTTGTTAATTTTATATGCTTTTAATTACCAGCAATTTAAATGCATATCTTTGGAAAATAAAAATTGGTAATGTGCATTTAATAATTGGAGATTTTCTAGTAGGATTTCGGTTAAATTTGGACAGAGCATTTCCAAGAATTATGAAAAACGATTTTGGAAATATTGTATATCTTAAGAATATTTCGGTTTTGGAAATTCCTTGGTGTCCAAACTTCCATGGTCTATATATACCCAAGTTTGCATTTCGAGCAAACTATCCTAAGAGCCAACAAAACTACCTTGTTGTGTTGTTACTGGTGGAGCCGTCTATTCGGAGAGGAAAGTACCCTAATTAGGCGAAATCTCTTACAACCGCTCGTTTAAAGACTTATGTGGGATCAAGAAGCTCTACGAGTACCGTTGGTGGGAAACTAGATAATTACAGTATTATTAGTTTTTGATTTGATTGACTAACGGTTGTTGAACATTGATTGCACCTAGTTTGTTTATTCTTGAGAATCTTTTCTTCTGATATAAGATTCACTCAAACTAGATCGAAGTGTCTACGGGATCTTTAGAACTGTTTGTAAATCTAAAGACGTCTTGTGATAATCCATTGTTAATAGACTCCATTCTGTGCGTGATTGATCACAAGAGATTCAAGTTGTGGTGTGCAGGTGTTTATTTAAGATTTAAGAAGATTTGAAGACAAAGAAGATTTCTTATTGGTTTCATAATCTTTGGTGTGCACAAAACTTGATCGGATGGGATCCAACTATAATCGGTTTATCTTGATAGACTTGATTTATTAGTTACATAGATCGGCATCAGTATTTAGTATCTTGGTAGATCCTATTATTGATTGCAAAATCTTAACTCTGCTACTTTGGTAGTTGTTGGATAGATAGATCTAAACTCGACAAAGGAGTTTCTGGGATTAAACAGAAGAGCATTTATCTAACTCATATCACTGAGATTGAAGAGAGTTGTTACCGAACAGATTTGTTGTTCCTAAACTATTTGGAATACGAACCAAAAGAATTGTTCCAGTGCGTGCACTTATTGAATGTCGGAAGCGCAGGGATACTGAAGAAACTAGGTGAACTATAGGTTTAGTTACTTGGTCTCAACTATATGAAGTTGGTGTGATTTTGTATAGCGGCTTAATTCTGAGAGTATTCAATTCTGGACTAGGTCCCGAGGTTTTTCTGCATTTGCGGTTTCTTCGTTAACAAAATCTTGTTGTGTCATTTACTTTTGTTTTCCGCAATTATAATTGTTGTTATTATAATTTAAAGTAAATTACACAAACGTTAACTCTGTATTACTTGATAGTGATCCTATAGAGTTTGGTTAAGTCAGAACCTATTATCAAGTAATCACACTTTGATTGTTGTATTGTCTCGGTCTCGTATCCATAGACGATCACACAAAGTGTGAATACCGATTCGTTGTATTGTCTCGACTCAGTCCATAAACAATCACTTTCGGTAAGAGGACTTATAGGTGGAAAAGTTTAAGATTGTGGTATATTTGGGTACCCTCTTCTTTTCAGAAGGAGTTAACCATCTCATACCAATTGTCTATGAAGTTTGGTGAAATGTTGTTGTACCAGGTGTATGCTCTCCCAGTAAGTTATTTTGAGAATTCCTTCAGGCGTAGGACATGGTTGTATTCGTGCTCTCCTAGTGATTCCAAAAAATGAGAGATGTGTTCACGAGCGTTACCAGTACCGTCATAAAAGGGAGAATTGAGGAGAGGAATATCCTCTTGGAAGAGGAATTATTTGCACATCCGGAGGGTAAGGAGGTTGGTGTTGGTGAACGGTGGCTAAACCTTCTTTTCCTCGATTTTGGAGGAATCGTTCCAGATCTTCACGCGTGACAAAATTGGATTGTTGATTTATTTCTGATGGACGTTCAGAAATCACACGAGCTTCTTCATCTATAAAGGCTCACCTTGTTGAAGTATTTACACCAGGAGTCATGAAAGCGTTCCCTGCCTGCTCCATTGGATGTTGATGCTGCTGCTCTGGTAATAGCTGCTTTATCAGTGTCTTGATAAAAGTGAGTACCTTCTTATGGGTTGCAGCCATGTCCGTTTGAGCTCTGGCAAGGACTTCCTTCCTCTCCATTAAACCAGCAATGGTAGTGTCTCTGGTTATTGTGACATGAGATGTTACACCCGAGGAGGTATTACCAGCGCCAGTGGTGTTTGTTGTAGGGGACAAACATCAGGGAGCGTGTTAACAGCGCCGGCAGGGTTGTATTGATCGAAGCAGCAGGATGAATGGCGCCAGGAGGATTGTCATTGCTAGCAACATCAAGATTGGTTACCGATCCAGACCTAAGATCCACCATTTTGAAATCGAGAGAATTGAAATGGGAATTGAGGAATTGATTTTTCAACTGAGAGATTAATCTCCCACTGTGGTCGCCAATTTATAGTAGGGTAAAAACTGATTCTGTTGGAAATGGTAAATTGGGTGTGCCACCGAGAAACGAATCTAAACCTTACACAAATGTACTGCACATGAGTACTTTAGATTCGAGAGATCAATCTGTACAATCCTGGCCTAAACCAAGAAATGGCCGTTCCAGTCTTGCTTCGGTCACAAAATGAAGGAGAAGGGTTGATCTTAGGGAGGGAAGCGAAGAAGGTGTTGAGATTAGAATGCTGAACTATGAAGGTGTGGTTGTTTTATGACTTGTATTAGAATGTAGAACTTGCTTGCGGAATGTAAGCTGTAAGTTCTTGGTGTTTTCTGGATACGTGTGTTGATAACCAAAACTGTTGTCGGTTGAAATAGATTGAAACCCTATTTATACAAGTCATAGTTGAACACACTGATCTCGTAGGAAGTGGAGGTAGTTAAGTAGTGGAGAAGTGGGGATCGTGTAAAAGTGGTGAAAACCATGTCCCTGTTATGAAGGGAAGACCGATCAACTTTACACCCACTACTCCTTTACTGCTATCAACCGTCCGCCTTTCCTGACACTTTCTCATAATGGACGTGTTGCACGCCGCATGCTGTAAACCGCCAGACCAATACCCTGATGGACATCCCCCAGTTTGTGACATATTTGATGTCTCGAGTATTTTCGTGGAAAATATGTAGCAAGTTGCTGAGTGGGTCTTGCTTGTAAGACCTAATTATTTTGACCAATCACGCGCAAGCTAGGCGGCGGGCGGTCATATTTGAGCAGCTGCCAGGAGCTATCCATGTACATTAAAGATGTGGTGGTCGGTCCCTATAGGAGAATGATGGATGGTAGCCATTTTGAAATCCTATTGGTTGGCCTAAATTAAATCTCAACCGGTTAAATTGGTTATCAGAATTGGATGGCTGAGATGATTTGCAGAAGTTTGTGTTAATTCATGAAATTTCGTAATCAGAAAATTCAGATGTGAGACCCTTACTAAAACTGCTGTAGAATTCTCATACGAACTCGGATTTTGATGATCCGCCCCTCCATTCTTATCAGAAAAGAATTTCATATCTTTATACGAGGGAATATTTAGGTTTTGAGCTTGTTTAGGAGGTGAAAACATCCCGACAGTAAAAACTCAGGAAGAATTCAGGAGGAATTCTGTAAGTTTTCAGCCATGACCTAGCTCGCCTTTTAAGATGTATCTTTTAGCTTGTTAATCCAATTTATGTGATTTTTTAATATGTTATACTAGACATCCATACGAAACTTTTGGCATGTAGATCATACTCAAATTATTTACCAAATGCTCATAGATGTTCGTCCAATCTTTGGTGACCTTTTGGATATCGTCCGACCAAGTTGATGAGATATGATTGGTCAAAGCCAAAGACGGACTGCCGTCCACCTTTAATTAAAAGTGTAGGCTGCGTATTTGGAGCGATTTGATTGGATTATGGGAAAGAGGAGCTCGCGGACAACAAAATAGAAGAAGGAAGGCCGGCCAAAGGAGGCTCGAGTTAGGGAAAATTGGCCGGCCAAGTGGCGCGGCCAAGCCCTTTCTGCCACGGCTTCTAGTCACAGTTTCATCTTTTCTCGTTTCTGGTAGGATTTTCTCCTACTAGTTCCATGATGGATCAATTTCCTAGTTTGCTTAGGTGTAGTCTCGACCAATAGGGATCGAGATATTGCGCAGTCCGCAAAAACCTAATTTTTTGTAAATTGATAAAATTAGGTTAGAAAATTGAATTTTGCGAGCTGACACAAAATTAATCAATTTTGGTGAGTTTTGCGTGTTGACACAAACTCACTAATTTTTATCTAAGAGCGCAGAAGCAGCGTGTCTCTAATTGAGTATTTTCATAAACATCTTAATCCTGACATCTTTGGGAAACTCATGCTGCTCAGCTGCGAACGAACACTAGTTGTCATATCATGTCAATATTAAGATTTCAGCCGTGGACATAGCATAGGGAAAATGCTCAGCAAGCCATGCATTTAGTGAATAATGCAGGTGGGAGATTAAGAAAATTTATAGAATACTTGGGATTGTTGCTACATGCACCTATATCATTCTAAATAAATTTCATAGGTATTAAACTACATAGTTCATGTGTAAGCAGAGAGGTATAGACACTCATCAGCTTCTTGACAGCTCTACTTCTTTGCAGAAAGCAGGTATACAAGATACAGGGTTTTACAATTTTAGCCCTGAACTAAAAACCACCATCAACACTATCGTATTGAGTTTTATCTTCTCTAAGATTTATTTGAGATTCGTCTCCGATAGGTAAGATATAAAAAGTAATCACAATAGTTTTTCATCTCAGGCTCTTGTGATTCCGCAATAACTTCTTCTGTTAATCAGTTAGGTTATTGTGAGGTGACTAATATTCTAGGTTGCTCTTCGGGAGTATAAGACAAGATTATTTGTTGAGTTTCATGTTCACCTTGATTTATCTAAAGACGGGAACAAAACCAGAATAGACATATCCGTGGGAGACGAATTTGTTTATAAGTCTTCGAATTTGGGTCGTAGTAACTCTTATTTTTGGGTTAGATCAGCTAAGGGAATCACGTGCACAGAGTCCTACTGGGATTCAAGAGGCGTAAGGAACGCGATTGTACCTTAATCGGTGTGAGACTTGGTTAGGGATCAACTACATTTCATTTCGAAGTTAACTTGTAGAAGGCTAGAGTCTATAGCGGCTTAATACATTATGGTGTTCAAATCTGGACTAGGTCCCGATTTTTTTATGCATTTGCGGTTTCCTCGTTAACAAAACTTCTGGTATCTGTGTTATTTCTTTTAAGAATTATATTTGTTTATATAATTGAAATATCACAGGTTGTGCGTAGATAAATCACAGTTGATAAATACGACCTTGTTTGTTGGATATAACTTGATTGACACTTGGGCATTGGTCTTTGGTACCATCCAAGTTATTCTCATATCAATCAGGCTCACGGATTTCTATCTATTCGATTTGCTGATTGTATTGAGAAAGAGATAAAGCTATTTGATATATTTCTTGATTGAGTCTCACTTTTAAGTTGGTGCTCTCGGAATTATATTGGAGTTTAGTCCATACAGATTGCCGAACGAATTATTGGGTGTGGTTGTTATACCCCCGCTTTTTTAAATTGTATCAGAGCAGGCAAATACGCTAAGACCTCGTAAGTCTGTGTTTGTAGCAGTCTGACTCTATGGAAAAAAGTGTTATCTCAAATGACACACCACTAGTCCAGAAACATTCTGACTAGGTTCAAAGCTTGGATTCACTTGAGAAAACTCTCACATATTTATCATTTCCTGAAACTGTGTATAACTGGGAAACACGTCTGGAGGAACAGTTGGATGAACTTTCAGATAAAAGTGATTGAGATGTTGAAAAAGACGATGATGAGGAAGTCTCTTAATATATTAAGTTGTTTGACCATCTCATAAAGAAAAAGAAGTCAACATCATGTCTGACTGAGTTTCTAACTCCGTTCTGTCAAGAAAACAAGAAAATGAGAAAACTCTTTAAGGGTTACGATTATGGATATAATCTCTTACAATCTCTTCTTAAATATCGTGAAGAAGATGTGTGTTCAAAAAACTCTTAATGTGAAAATCTTCGTCGAAATCTCTTTGTGTTGAAAGAAAAACTTGAGGAATCTGAAGCACCATGTATCTCTAAACAATGTTGTTTTAGTGACAAATAAAATATTTTTCTCTCTCGAGAAAAACAATTAAAGGCTGACCTAACTGCTGCTCACGATAAGGTCAAATTGTTGGAAGAATACTTGAAAAAGTTTAGCTCGAGCTCAGCCAACCTATCCACTATGCTGGGAGCATGTAAAAAACATCGTGATACACGAGGTTTGGGCTATAAAGGAATATACGCTCCAAGTATTAGTAAGCTTAGTTTTGTTCATGCTAATAGCAATCTCGAACAGAAGAATCTCACTGATGGAAAAAGTGAAAATCTACCTCCAGCAGCAGAAGTTCCAAAGAACAAGGTTCGTCAACCTCTAAAAATAGCTCATATGAGAACAGGCAATAGCATTCCTTTAAATTGTCATTACTATAGAAACAAGGGTCACCTTAAAAGGAGATGTCGTTTTCGTTTTGCAGAATGAGAAATTTCGTAACATTCTCGTTTGGATGTCTAAAGAAGTGATCAAACCTGTCTCTCATATTACTGGTTTTAATTGTCCAACTTTTAGACAAAGAAAGCGCTGTGATGAGCCAACCTTTGTTTGTAAAGGCAATACAAAACCTTTTCACAATTGTCAAAGGGATAATGTTATAAGGACAGATGACTGTCTTCGTGTTCCAATAAGAAAAAAAACGTTTCTGCAAAAGGAAAATCTTTCAAACTCTCCTTCCATGGTTGAAGAAAGCTTTGGATCGAAAGGCTCAATCGTTCCCGAATACATTCACATCAGTAATGGTGTTTCGGAACTCAAGACCAGTATCAATAGACTCAAGCGCAGCATTAGGAAGGCAAAGAAGGCAGCAGCATCAAGTATCTCTTGTCCTCCTCCTGTTAATTCTCTTGAGACTAACTTTATTGACTTCTCTAATGTTTCTCAAGATAGAAAGGAAGAGAAAGTCAACACCCTTGATGAGCAAAAAGCTCTTCATGTTACAACTTTGACTACTTCTGTTTGTGCCTCCTCATTGAGACCGTGTGAGGATGCACAAGTTTCTCAAGAAGATATCTTCTTCTTGACAAAGTGGTATTTGTTGTATTTGTGTTATTTTCTATTTTTTTTATTAAAAAAAATGATCATCTTACTGTTGAGCCTTGCTCCAGTTAATGTTTGCTCTTGGCAATACGAATGTTCAGTAAATTTTTGAAATAATACTCCTTGTTGCAAGCAATGAGAAGCTTCAATAAGTATTTTATTCAAACAAAATCTAAAAGGCAGTTGATTTGTTGTCTATCAATAAATCTCTTGTACTCTAAATCTATTTATTGAGCTAAGATGTTCTGTTTAAGGTAAAAAACTTGTCTTTGATAATCGGTTCAAAACATGTTTCTGTTTTATGCTCAATTGGCTCGTTGGTACTGAGTACTTTTATTCATGTCCACGAGCGGTCCGTGTACTAGGTCCATGATTGGACGTATGGTTCCACAACCGACGTGTTGGGAAAGGACTATATGTGATCCTAGGGTTTTTATTCCTAGAAAAACATATATATATATATAAATATATATAAAAGATTGATTTCCTGATTTCTTAGATATATGTACGTTCCGAAACCTTCTTGTGATATCATGAACTGCACGATGAATAGATGCAAAAAGGAAGACAAAATTGAAGATGGCAAGGTTATTGAGTTTCATGAGAATCCTCTCACCATAACCTGTTACTATGCATGCGATCATGAAGACAATAGACCCGTTCATATGTCATCTGATTTGGTTGGAAATATTCTCCGAGATTTTAAGGTTGTACATGATCAACTTGTTATTGCAACGAAGAACCTTGATTTTCTGAAGACTGAACTGAAGAAAGCAACTGATGATCTTGTTCTTGTTCGATCTATAATTGTTGATTATGTCTGAATCTTTTCAGTATGTTTCCAATTTTTAATTTTGTCTAGGAAACTTCTTATGAGAATTTATTCTTATGTTTAAGAAGGATAACTAGGGTTTGGTATAGCAATTATTGTGATTACACTTAGCTATTTCCAACGAATTTTCATCTTGCAATTTTTTTAGATTTATTTATTTAAATTCTAAGTTATTTGGAAGATGATCTTGTAGTATTTAATCTTATTGGTTTCATATATTGCAAATTTCTTATGAGATATATATGTGTTTACGTTCGTGAACTGTGCTTATCTCATATATGCTCAAAAGTTAAGTCTATTATGTCTTTATGAAAATATTGATAAAATATATAATGAACTTTTTGAGAAAATTCCGCAGTATTGATCTTTCCCTGATCCACTTTTATGTGAAAGTACTGTATGGCTCCGTAATTTTTCTTATGTTGAGTATTTCTGATTAAATTAATCAATATGTTCTTCTTGTGATTAATTTATTCGAGTTTTCTGGATACAAATCCATGTGATTTGTTAATGTCCAAAGAAATCCTTCTTTTCTTGTAAAAATAAGGTCGCTCATGTTGTTCTCTTGGGAATGACATCAAATAGGGGAGAGTTCTTAAATGAACTTGTGCTTAATTACCATATCTTTGTGGGGAGAGCGGTTGTGGAATTTTGTAGGAGTTAACTTGTATCTTTATAAACTCCTTGATGAATACACAAAGTTTCGACTATGTGAAATCATCGAAATAAAGTTGATATGTTCTCTTTTAGTCATGAATTATCTTTTTGAGAATTCATTATGATCCCATATTTTTCGTACCTTTGCCAATTTATATTGAAAAAAACGGGGGAGAATTATTTGGTAGTTCACACTACATATATATGGTTTATGGATAATTATGTAAGGGGGAGTGGTTTTCATTATGAGATGGAAGACAAAGGGGGAGTGATACATATCATCATAGTATTATTTCAAAGTTGTGATGCAATTGGACTTTGATTTTATATAATAATACTATGACACTGTATAACAATGTTTGAGAACTTTCGTTTTAATATTGTTATGGCTACGGATCTTCAACAACAATGATGCTGAGTTGAACACATTTAGAATCGATGGAGAACTTGAAGTAACGAAGAATTCAAGGAAGTTGAAGAGCCAAGGAAATCAAGCATGATGGATCGGAAGCTAGAAAGTTTATTTATTTTGTAATCCATATGTATCGATAGTTTTGTCACTAAAATTAACAAAAGGGAGATTGTTAGAGCACTGCTCGGTCAAACTCGCAAGTGTTACTATCTCAAGCTTGTTTGTAAAGTTTAGTTGATCAAAACTATATACTTGATTTCTAGTCTACTTATAACTATGTCTCGGATTAGGATAGAAGTGTGTAGTTGAGCTTTAGACTTCACGGCGTACACCAAATGAAGAAAAAGATCTATTGAAAAGCTTGGAGGAACTTCATCAACAAAAGGTATGTGGAGACTAAAACTTATATATCACTCAGAAGTCTATTATATTCTATCTTCTAATGAGACTAAGTCGTATAACTATATATACTTTTACATTATACACATTTGATATTTCGATCCGAGTTTATCTCGCTTATCTATTTCTCGAAATATGTGTTGGAAGCTTTTAGCTTTAGCTAAGTTCATCGTATTCTTGACGAGTTTAGTTGGAGACAATTTATTTGTTGGAAACTAAATATTAAGTCAAAATATGATCATGTGAAAATTACCTTGAAACATCTTATATGATTTGTGTGAGACAATCATTTGATGTCGACTTGGGAAGTTTCGTATTGATCGATTAATCACTTGAAAATAACTTGAAGCTAGTGGTATGTGTAAGATTACCATTGTTGTCTTCCAAGGATGTTTCAATAATTAAGTGAGAGTTTTAGAACTACCATGTCTGGATATATTACAGGTTGTATACTTTGTATACTAACTATGTAAGTCTAGTTCAGGTCCGGAACTATTGTTCGCGAACTCTGTTTGCGAACGGTTTACCTGTGAAAGGTTCCGGAGCTTGTGTTCGCGTACCCTGTTTGTGAACGGACTAGACAAGGCCAAGTCTGGAACTCCTGTTCGCGTACGCTATTTGCGAACGGCTGGACAAATCCAAAGTCCGGAACTCTTGTTCGCGTACTCAGTTTGCGAACAAAGTGGTAATGTTCTAAAATTTGTAAAGTGTGATTTTCATACTCATGAACTCAGTTTCGTTTGCGAACTAAAGTCCCTGGAACTTTAATGTATTAAGGTATGTGAACTAGTTTTACAAACCATGGCATTATGTTCATAAATTGGTTCTTGTATAAGTACTTTGTACAGTTACGAACCAAATTGATTTTGCTTCAAATGGTTCATATACATATTCCTATAAGATGATGAACATTTGAACAACTCTCTTGAAACACATATAGATTCATTTGATTATCTATCATGATTGATTGATCATCATATTTGATCTAGAAGTGTTAGATGAATATGACTAAGTTATAAGTGTTAATATGGCTAACTTAGGTTAACTATTATTGAGCCAACAAGGTATATACGTTTAGGTACGGTTCATCCATATCTAAATATAAGTATATTTCATTTGTGTGTATCAAGCTAATATCATCTAACGGTGGAGAATGATTGCTTAGTTTCTAAGCAGACTTAGCTTGAATCTTAAATCAGGAGTTTATCTAACGGTGAATATTGAATTCTTTGTTACTAAGCTATCTTAGCTTTGATTTTAAGCAACCCTAATTTGAAAGGCTATATAAGGGAGAACTCTAGCATCTGGGAAACCTAATCCCAACACTTCCGTGTGTCCTAGTTGCAAACTAGAGTCGATTTCACTTTAACCTAGGTTTTCCAAAACCATTATTAGGTTAACGACTTGAAAATTTCATTTGGGATTCGTGAAGCCAGATCCAACTATTTTTTATGTAGTTGCGTATTCCGATCTTACTTGTTCTATCGTATTGATTTTATCTTCTCTAAGATTTACTCAAGATTAGTCTCCGATAGGTAAGATATAAAAGGAAATCACAACAGTTCTTCGTCTCAGACTCTTGTGATTCCGCAATAACTTTTTTCTGTTAATCAGTTGGGTTATTGTGAGGTGGCTGATATTTCTAGGCTGCTCTTCGGAAGTATAAATATGGGGTATTAGTTGATTTTTTGTTCGCCTTGATTTATCTTAAGACGAAAATAAAACCAAGAATAGACTTATCTATGGGAGACAGATTTATTTATGAGTCTTCGACTTTGGGTCGTAGTAGCTCTTGGTTATGGGTGAGATCAGCTAAGGGAATCAAGTGCGCAGAATCCGGCGTGGTTCTAGAGGCGTAAGGAACGCAACTATACCTTAATCGGTGTGATACTTGGTTATGGCTCGACTACATTCCAGTCCGAAGTTAACTTGTAGTAGGCTAGAGTCTGTAACAGCTTAATACAGTGTGGTGTTCAAATTTGGACTAGGTCCCGGGGGTTTTCTGCATTTGCGGTTTCCTCGTTAACAAAATTTATGGTGTCTGTGTTATTTCTTTTCTGTATTATATTTGTTTATATAATTGAAATATCACAGGTTGTGCGTAGATCAATCACAGTTGATAAATTCGACCTTGTTTGTTGGATATAACTTGATTGACACCTGGGCATTGGTCTTTGGTACCATCCAAGTTATTTCTCATATCAATCAGGCTCACGGATTTCTATCTGTTCGATTTGCTGATTGTATTGAGAAAGAGATAAAGCTCTTCGATATATTTTTTAATTGAGTCTCACGTGCTCTCGGAATTATATTGGAGTTTAGTCCATACAGATTGCCGAACGAATTATTGGGTGTGGTTGTTATACCCCCGCTTTTTCAGGTACTTTCCACGTGTTTTCCTGAAATCGGTGTCTGAGAATGTAATATGCTGTGCAAAGTGTTTTTTTTAATTAATTAAAAAAAATTGACTAAATATTTACAAGAAAATAAAATAAAATCAGATCTAAAAGAATAAGAATAATAATATTCCTAATCTAATTATTTACAAAAATAAAATAGCACACCAAAAATACAAGAAAAATACCCAAATAAAATCTAGGAAATAAAATAAATCCTAAGCTAAGCTAAAACAAAAACTAACCTAAAAAAAATAATAATTTTGTAACCAATTACTTCATGGGGAAGTGCTGCAATAGCATATTATGCCTAATGTATGTAATAACGCGACTAGGTAAAAGCTAATAAGCAAAGCATATGATAGGGTCCTAGCTGATGCGAAAATGATATTGTTGTTTGAGGATTGCAATATGGCACAACGGCGGATAGGCAGCAACGGTGCAAGCAATACAACAAGATAGAAATCATTCCATCAGCAAGCATGAGTTGGGTAAAACTCATGGCCTAGAGGAAGGCACGCTCTTTACAGGAAATTATAATAATACAGTTGAAAGGAATAGTTGGATATATATTAGTTTTAAAGGAAATGCGTATGGACAGCTAAAGGGTTAGCTATGTTATGTCTAAAAGATAGTTAGACACAGTTGTAGATGGGCTGTGCAACTCAATAGTTTTTCTTTAGCGAGTTAAGTAAATCAAACTTGCAAGTTTTTGTTCAGGTATGCAATATGGCTTAAGTATAGAGAGTCTATGCCAAGTTATTGCATTCAAAGAAATGAGTTCTTGAATGGTTTTTGAATAATCAGAATTTACGAGGCATGGAGTGTAAGATTTGGGTATCTTATGCAAAGGGAACCACTATGCACTTTGTAACGTGCTTAATAGAGGGCATGGAGGACAATAGTCCAAGATATGTGCCAGCAAGATTGATTGAAACCGAAGGCCAAGTCGTTTATAAGTCCTTGTCATGTTGAGTTAGATGCAAAAGGAAAAGTTGGGAGGCGAAAGATTATGGAAATACTCGTCGTAATCAGTTTGCGAAGAATCATTCAGTGCGCACACTTAGGCGCAAATGGTTTAAATGGAATTCGGGCCTAGTTTGGAGGAATTGGTTAAGAAGAATTTCAAGTTTGCAATTGGGTATTGATGCATGATTTGAGTAGTAGTTGAAGCTTAGTGCACGACGTCAAAAAAAATCTCAAGTATATGAGGTCAATAACAAGGCATCCAAGCTAAGTGGTGCTGATGATAATGTATGAAAGTTGGCTAAGGACGTTTTGCGAAAGCCAGCAAAGATTGCTGAATTTCAGAGTGGTTTCTGAGAATGCATGTAACGAAGATTTAAGATAGGTATAGTGTTTATACTGGGTCGCATTCAACGAGGACGTTGAACAGATTGGATGGGGGATGTCTATGACCGGTCATGCTAATGAACGACCAAGATGGCGCGTTACCACATAGTCGTCCTAGTCAGTGAACGGCCAAGATGGCACTATACTGCATAGACTGTTAAGCGCTAAGATAGCGAGACCCTGTAGGGACAGTGATACACAAAGATGGCATTACATTATGCCATTGGCTAAGTGATGAAGCTTATTGGCCGACACAATGAAGCTTCATTGAGGAAAAGCAAGACAAGGCCAAAGTGACAAATACAACATGCGATGTTGGCATTAATGCATATCCATGGAATTGAGTTGGCCCAAACTCAAGGATGATGCGAGAGTGTAGAATAGGCAAAGAATTGACCTATGTATTAGTTCAAGGTTGGCCAAAGCTTGGACAGTGCAAGCAAGTTAGTAATGCAAGTGTATGCATTATTATTGTCAAGCAAAATGGCTAAGTGAAGTATATGACGCATGAGTAACTAAAATGAGCTAAGAGATTGGCTGAGATGATTGTAGCGTAATGTTAGTTGTACATTGGCTTAGGCCAAGACGACTACAGGGCAATGTTGGCTGAGTATTGATTCAGGGCCAAGTTCAGTAATGCACATTATGGCTCAAGTGACAGTTATAAGTTCGTTATTGGATTTACAAGCGTGCCAAAGGTATGATACAAGGGAAAATGGTTATAGAGGAATTTTATAGCCTAAAAGGTGTGACCGTAACTGTCTTGGAATAGGTGTAGAAGGCTGGCTCGAGTTAGATAAGAAACTAGCCAGTAGGCACAATTATTGGCAGTTATGGAACTGCCTTATGGAACAGATGGATGTCCAATGCGTGTGCAAGTGTTGTGCACGATTCTTGGACAGTGTAACCACTGTATAAATAGTATAAAGAATTAGAAAATCATTAGGCTTACATAGTTGGTTGTGAGACTCAAATTGAGAGAGTTTTTGTAAGGAAAAGGCTTGGTTCAAGAGGAACAAGTCTGTGTAAGTCCCTACGTGGGCAAGTTTTGTATGCAATAAAATGGGTTAATTGTGTCATGTTCTAAGTGTTCTTGGTTGGCTGATTGTGTTAGTGAATGTATGACAATGTTTGAATGCTTTATTGTAAGCATTTGAGAAGAAAAGAGAAGTGAAAGAAACTAGAGACTTCCGTTGCAAAACTGTGTAGTGTTGCTATTTACATTGATGCAAACTTATAAGGCTGAAATAATCATAGGTAAATCTTGATTCACTGAACTACTTTGCTACCAGGTTACATCCGTGCCAGAAATTTACAAAGTGCATTTACAGGTGTGACACCTACCATAGTGTTGCACTTTTCTTTTGTTAGAAGGATATGGACCTGAAAAAGAAAATGGTTAAGCTTGGTTGGTCACATGTCGATCACTTACAAAATCCATGGAACTATGAAATTCTCTTGTTTAAGCTGTGGTTGCCTAATCTCCACAGCTTTGTATGGAATCGAGGACTGACTTTTCCACGTTGTGGGGATTATTTCACTCAGCTGAGCTGAGCCTATAACATTTGTATAATGTTGCCACATTCCCATTTTTAGCAAGGCTGTCATTATACGCCTTTACTTCTACACCACCATCCAATATTAAAAAGATCAGCGGTTCTATATGGGGACCGCTATTCCAAACTAGGTAAAAACCATGCACATACACTAACAGGTGGGCCCCGCCCCAAGGAGAAAACGGGGTTCCCGGTTTTTGTGTATGATTATGAGTGCACGGTTTTTTCGTTGTCCAATACAACCGTCTAAATAGATTTTTTGTAAAAAGATGTCCGCTTTAAGGGTCCTGTTAACTTGTATACCCGTATACAAGTTAGCAGGGGTATAATAGGTATTATTTGGTTTTGGGAAATTAAATAAATTAAGAACTAATTAATTTAGTCTGTAATTGATTTTTGTGTTCCGCTAATACCCTTATTTATTGAATGAAACAAATGTAGACCAGTTGTGTTTTATCGCCTCTAATAAAGGTTCAAACTTTAAACTATAAAGATTCAATTACAAACAGTACGAATTAAAGAAGAAAAAAAATATGAGAAATGGAAATAAAGTAATACACTCCTTCCTGTTTATTAGTTCCTTCCTGTTCATAATCCTTACATATATATATATATATATATGAGAGACTAATTATATAATGCCACCAATATTGCGTACGTGTCTTTTATAAGGATCATGAATATCTTTCAAGAATAAGTCTTCTCATATTGTTTTTATCTCATTACGAGATTAGATTAGTCATAGTCGGATAATGATTCTCTGGAAGCTGCCAGCTGCTTTGAGTCCTTGACCGGTGATGAACCACTCATCTTCCTCTTTCCTTTTCAACTTCTTCTTCTCGATTTTAATCACAATCTTGAACCCTAAAAGAAATTTGATCACTTCAATTATCCATCTATAGTGCTCCAAAAGAAAATCTATCTAATTATATTGTTTTCGCTCATGATTATCCCAGTCCTCTTTCTTTTTATTTTTGCGGAAGGTTTTGCATTTATTTTTTTTATTTGTGTATAACTACGAATAAGCTAAGAGAATCGATTTGCAAAAGTAAATGGATGATGATTTTAATGGATTTGAGTTGCTTTGATTCCATTGATCATATATCGTTGGACTTGATTAAAATAATGTTGAAAAATAATATATTTGTTTCCTGAATCTCAATAGGTTGGGAATTTATATCACCATGGTTTCTAAGCAAGAGAAACCAAGGATCGATCAGGCGGCGATTCCTTTCATATTTTTTTTCCAGTTTGTTTACTTAGATAGGGATAATTCAGATTAATTTGATAAGATTTCATGGAGAGAGAAATATATTTCTCATTGGTTGAAACATTAATTATATCAGTCCACTTAAGGATATGAAATGGAATTCTAGTTTTCACGGATTAAGAAAACTTGTATTTTCAAGATAATTAAAATTCCAAAAAAATTTATCTAAATCCAATACAAAAAATTAATTGTTTATTATTCCTTAACATGTGCCCTGGTATACATGTTAACAAAAACCCCTCTTTAATAACCACTGGACTATTTTCGGTCCTCAACAGTGCCCATAGAACTGCTCTTAAAGTCTTAAATTTATTTTTCCCAGATATTCCTAGAGAATCTCAACAAGATACTACCAACTTAAATCCAAAACCTTGTGAAACAAAATGAACCCGTCACATGTAATTACCGACTTCAACTTAAAACTCTCAAATCCAAAAAGAAGGAAAAACAGACATGGGTTTTGTTTCTTCATTTATTCTTACTCATTGAGACTCTTAAGAGCTGCATTAGTACTAGTAATAATGTTAAGGGCTATTTTGTGTTTCCTCTTCTCCCAAGATCGCTATTTAACGTTTTCTCCCTAAATAAATCAAAATTAGTGTTTCCTCACATCGTTATATTTTCCGTCCAAACTTTGGTTAGCTGAGTCAGCAATGATATCCACGTGGCAAAACCAAACATGTGTCCAGCAAAATATCCAAAATAGCCTCCTATTTTCTTTATATTTCTATCTTATTCCTTCCCAGTCCGTTTTCTTCTTCCCTTCTCAGTCCATCATCTTCTTCTCTCAAATCTTATCAAAATCCATCATGTCAGTAGTTTATAATATAATTTACTAAACATTATACCGCATTAGTTGTTCCAATCTCATCAACAACGCTACTTTTAATTTCATTTTTAGAATTCAAATAAAACTGATTTGAATGCCTGGTAGTAGATGTAGAAGATTGTTGCATGTTTTTGAAGCTTTGAGAATCCTAGAATGATTAGAGTGTTGGGTTTGCGTTGGATTGGAAAATGGACAATTTTTGAGAACTAAAAATCAGTGTAGAAGATTAAGTATGTTGCTATTGAAATAAAGCTCGCCGCCGTTGAAATAGTGGATAAATAGTGATCATTGATGAATGTTTATGAGGTTGATATGGATTAGAAAAGTGTGTGTTGTAAATTTGAAATCACAGGGGAGGATTTAGGTATAAAAAACTTTCAAGTTATAGAAGAGAGGAACACAAGGCATTGCACCTGATGTATTTGAGAAAACTCTTCAGAGAAAACTCTTCAGAGAAAAGCTTTTCAAATTCGGCTGCAACACCTATCTCTTCTCACCGTTGAATGTATACACCATTCAACCAACAACATCATCTCAGGTAATATGTTTGCTTCCAATTCATTCTCCATCTCGTCTACATCATCACTTTCCATTCCCTGTTCAAATCTCGTCACCAGTCTACTCGGACCAAAACCCCACAGAAGAATCATACACATGAACCTTAATAACCTTTTTGTTACTGTGTCATTTCTCAATCAAAGCGCTTCAATTGACCCCAATTTCAATCCACATCCAAACCCCCTAAATTCCACTGTAGTTATTGCAAAATTGCTTCTGTAATCGCGACATCAAGGCTTCCAAAATCTACACCACCACTTCATCCACACTATCTTATATAGTTCAGAAAAAAGTAAGCGCTTTTGTTTTTCCCCATTCCTATCTCTCGTTTTTTCAGTCAAAAATACTTATTGCAGATGATAATCGATTTTGGAGATTGGTTTAATTAGATTCATTTTGCGAATACATCGGTTTAGATTCATTTGGAGATTGGAACGGTGACAGAGATTTAACTGTAGCGTTGATGATAATCGATTGCAGCAGGTTAATTACAGGTTTTCTTTTTTGAAATTTAAAAATGGAAGAAGATGAGATTAGGCATTTAACACATCTTTATGTGAGCACGAGGGTATTTTGGGTAGATTGTAAAAAAGGTTTTTGTCGTTGCCACGCGTGCAATACTACTGACTCAGCTAACTGAATAGAGGACGGAAAAACTAATGATGGGAGGAAATACTAAGTTTGATTTATTTGGGAAGAAAACACTAATTAGTGATCTTAGGAGTGATCTTGGAAACACTAATTAGTGATCTTTCGGAGGAAACGAAAAATAGCCCTTATGTTAACAGACCAGCAAAAACTAGATAAAGTTATTCACCTCCCTGGACATAATTTCAATGTTGATTTTGAACATTACGCTGGGTATGTCATAGCAGCAATTCTGCCAAAAAAACAAAAAAACCGCCCCTCAAAGATTTTCCGGAATCTATGGTCCACAGTGGGCCCCACCTCTCGGGAGTTTAACAGGCCACATGTAATGTGTCTGGCGGGTTTTTTTTTGATCGTTTTTTGCTCGGTTCGTACTTCGTTCAGACTTTTTGATGTCATAGTCAATGAATATGCAAGAAGAAATTTCTTTTATTGTTTGTTGAAGCCACTACAGAACCTTCTTCTAAACCTCTTGTTCTTTGGCTCAATGGAGGTATTTTTACAGATTTATTTTCACATTTCAAGAAATTCTCCAATTATGATTTTTTCTTGTTTCTGTTAGCTCTTACCATATTTACATTTTGATGATTCCTTTAAACTTTAGTGGTTTTATCTGAACATTTTGTGTTAGATATGATTGGGAAATTAGGGCTTCTGAGCGTGACATTTTCACTCCCATTTTCCAAGACATGCCATATGTGATTTCTTTAGTATTACATTGCTTAGAGTTATTTTGGGACTTTAGGTGTTTGATCTGTGATTGGTACTTTGTACATTAGGGCATGGATGTTCTTCGGTTGGTTACGGCGAGGCAATGGAGATTGGCCCTTCCCGCTTCAAAGAAGATGGAAAGACAACTTACTCTTGGAATAAAAGTGAGTAGATATTTACTAAAGTTTGTTAGGAAATAACATAGTTTTGACATTCTGCTCCGCGATTTGGGAAACTGACGAATATCTCGATTTAAATATCCAACTCTCATGAATTATATGGTGACTACTGACTAGCTTCCAATAATCTGATAACATTAATCTTCTGAATGATCTAAGTTTCTACTGCAGAACATTGTATAAATGAATTAAGTTGTAGTTTCGACAATATACTCATGTCAGCTAAGTTTTGATTTCCGCAGTGGCCAATCTTCTGTTCATTGACACTCCAGTTGGAACTGGATATTCTTACTCCAAAAATTCCGATGATTTGTTAGAAAATGGAGATGAGAGGACAGGTGTTGTTCACTTCATCCTTCCTGCTTTCGTGTCGATCCTTTTTAGCATTATTTTTGACAAGTGTCTGAATTATTCTTGACATGTTTAATTTTTGAGTTGATTCATGTTTATGCAGCCCAGGACAACTTGATATTTCTACAGAATTGGTTAGAGCGGTTTCATCAATACAAAGACACGGAGTTCTACATCGTAGAAGAGATCTAACGTTGGTGATAAAGCATTCTTATACTGTTGGCATGTTATTGTTGCTGATGTTGATAAGTTTCTTTCTGAGGATAGCTGAGCATAGCATGAAACTTCTGTTTGGTAACTCATCGAACTTGTAGTGTATACATGCAAAGAAGATTTTTATGATTCGTCAAATGAATATCCTTACCATTTTATAATGCGGACCGCTATATTGGATTGAGTCTACGGCTAGTCCAGATTGGGTCGTGCACTATTTAAAACGATCTCAATCCTTTGAAATTGATGGTTAGGAATGGAAATTCGACTGTTAATTAGTCGTGTATACAAAATGAATCTGAAAATTCAAACTACTTACACGGCGCTATTCCTCACTTAGCTGAAGCCATTCTGAGGTTTCATTAATCAACAGGAAATAAATCGATAAATTTGAAGGGAATCATGGTAAATCTCTCCACATCTTTCCTTCAACACTATATCCTTTCGCAATGATGGTAAAATGTTCCAATTATTAACAGCATTTGTAAAATACAGGTAGGAAACGTTTGACTGACGACTACTATAATCACTTGGGATCTTTCTAATAGAACGGACTTTTGGGGACTACTCAAAAATGGGGGAGACTATTTTGTGATAGGAATGTCTACCCTATACTTATAAGGGGTGTCCTAAAGTGTAGAAATGACTAACCTACCCTTAACCTAATTTAATTTAAAACCAACCTAATAACCACATATATATATATAACCACCACCTCCTCCCACCACCACCGCCCATCACCTACCACCACCAACCACCACCACCTCTATGTATATAGCTTAATTTAAATCATTAACGAAGATATTCTCACAAACCCATTGCTTGTCATTCATTTTTGGTTGAAGAAATGAGAAGTAATCATCAAAATGAGTTGAAAATGAAAGTTGCAGAGAGAAGTTTGGCTAGGAATTATGTGAAACAGTTTGTCGAACTAGCCGAACTCAGCTTTAATGGAGTTTTTTCTTTCAGAAAAAAGTTCGGTTACCTCGCAAAAAAAAATTCTCAGTCGAACTTTTAGTTTGGTTACGTCGCAACTTTTTTTCGTTTTTTTATTAGCCGAATTTTTAGTTCGGTTTTGTCGCAATTTTTTTCTACTAACCGAACTTTTTTCTGAAAACTTATATATTGAGTTCGGTTACGTCGAGAAAAAAATTCCCAGCCGAACTTTTAGTTCGGTTACGTCGCAACTTTCTTTTTCCTAGCCGAACTTTTCTCTGAAAGAAAAAACTCCATTAAAGCTGAGTTCGGCTACCTGTGTCTTCAGAACCATTAGTCGAACTACACTTGCAGATGAGTTCGGCTACCTGTTCTTCAGATGTCGTAGCCGAACTTCATTTCCATGGTCGAAATCAGTTTATAAATTTCTCATTTTTTCGAAAGTTTTTGTCAATTCAAGCAACATTAACTAAATTTGAAGTATATCTAAGTACCCAAAACCCTCATTTCGAAATCAACCATCTTAAAAAAAAAAAAAAACCTTCTTCTTCTCAAAAATTATTCTTTTAAAAACACTCAGCTAATTAATCTAACCTCACTAATCAATCATTACGCTAACACTAATTAATCATTACACTAACTAATTTAATCACCAAGGATAAATTTGGTATTAGAAAAAAAACTAAGTTAAGGATGGTTCAAATTTATTTCAAATATCCACCCCAAAATAGAAGAGTAGTCCCCATTTTTTTTGAGTAGTCCCCAAAAGATCATTTTTCAAATATATGTGGACCAACGGATTGGTATGACTATTTATTTTGTTCTTTGTTTAATACCACCTTTCTTTTGTTGGTTGGGTAAAGATGACTATAATGTTGAGAGAATGTAAAGAAAGTTTTGTGGACTTTTCCTAAAATTACACATTCTTGGCTATATTTTGAAGGGGCTTTATTGACCAGCACTGGAAGGACTATGTAACATCAGTGTTACCTATTTATCACAAGCTGATACATTTAGGACTTCACATCTGGATGCTCAGGTGCTTCAAAACACTTGATGCTGCTTCTCTTGCTAGTTTTCTGATTTCATTATAGTCAACCTCTGGAATTAGAAGCATGTATATCCATGTGACAAAGGACATGCCATCTTTAAAACCTTGAATTGAAGAAATATTTATGTTCCTATTAACAATTCTATTTCGTGAATGTATAATCAGTTTTATGTCATGTCAAATATGTAGCTTCTGCATAATATTTCTTGAATGTATAATCAATTTTATTTCATGTCATATATGTAGCTTTTGCATAATCATGAAAATCTGAATAATGCGCTCATGTCCTCTTTCCTTCGGTTTGGGTCAATCAGCGGAGACACTGATCCTCTAGCTTCAGTAACATCCACCCGTTACAATATAAACGCTCTGAAGCTTCCGACAGTCACTCCTTTCCATGCTTGGTATGATGATGGACATGTATGGTTGTTGTAAATACAGTTTCATCCTTTTGTTTTCTTTAGTAATAGAAATATAACCATAGCGCTCTCCAAAAATTTATACAGACCATTGTTCTTAAAAATATGTTTCCTGGATGGCTCATTTGTACTTCATAAGTACTTCTTATGGCAAGGAAAGTAAACATAAATTTGGCAGATAAGAAAGAGAATTGATGCATTATGAGTTTTTCGTACTTAGGAATTTCTATATAGTTTACGAGTTGTGCAAGTGATCTAGCTCGTATTATCTAGAATTTCTCATGTGAAGTAAACTCTGATAAGAAGACTTATTCTCACTTGAAGATATTATTACTAGTTCATCTTCTTTATTAAGTTTTCTTCTCAAAAGAAACCATGTCAAATATGGTTCTTGTATAAGAGATCATAACTTGGTAAGTAACATGTATAATTTGAATGGTGCGTCTCTATTGATATAACGTGGCTCTATGTCCTTTCTTATTTTGCTGGATTGAGGCAATTGCATCTGGTATGTGCTTAGATGCTACCCCTAACGGGGCAAGATATTTCAGTCCTACTTTATTATGTTCTTCCAAGTTCCTACCTACACACACTTTTTCTTATGCCATGGTTAGACCTGTCGTTCTGCCTATCTATTTTAGGGGCTGATTTTTATCGTTCTCATCTAGGGCCTATAGGCTGGTATAAACAAGGTATGAAAATATTAAGTAGACTAGTAGTGAATAAAAGGTCATGAGGATTAAATAAATGCCATGCTACTGGATATACTTCATTCGCACAAACCTAGCAAAAGGAACATGTGCAAGAACTGTGCATAAGCTGTCAAGCTATACCATATGGAGTGTGTCCTTATTAAAATATATCCATGGATTTATCTCATGCTCAAGTCATTAGCCAATTCAATCTGCTTGCTTAACAGGTAGGAGGATGGACTCAAGAGTACAAGGGTCTCACTTTTGTCACTGTGAGAGGAGCTGGACATGATATCCCAATGTATAAACCTAACCTCTCCTATCCAGTTATCAAAGCTTACTTATCCGGAAGTCCAATGCCAACTCCATCACAACTTGCCGATTCATGAGACTCGTCATGTTCATGCTATGTGTTTAATGTATGCTTCAATGTACTACTCCCTCCGTCCCAAATTAATTGAGTTAATTGGTTTTCAATTTTAGTAGTAATTATATAAATATCTCTTATTTTGATGGATTCACAAATACCCTTATCATATAATAAATATGCCCTTCTCCATTTATAAACCTACTAGGGTCCACTAACGTTTTTTATTGTTTCCATATTTACCCTTTGTCTTTTTAATTGTCGGTTCTTATGCTTATTACTTCCATTTCTTCTTTATTTCTAATAACCATCTTCGTCGCTCTGTAGAAAAACACACCGCCACCGTCTCCATCGCTCCCACCACCACCACTATCTCTATTTCTCCCACCACAACCACTATCTCTTTTTCTCCCACCACCACCACTTCCCAAGCCATCGGTTTAGATCGATTATCAACTATAAACATAAATCTAGTGATGAATCAACGATAAACTAAATCCTAAAACCTAATCTCGAGCATCGATTGGGAAGAGACGATGAGAATCCACCACCATTTCAACTTTCTTCAGCTACAAAAATTTAATATGGTGATGAATCAGTGAGAACCTAATCTCCAAAATTCAATCTTGATCATTAGAAACATTAGATTTATTTCGATTTCAGTTGATTTCAGTTTGAAGAACCCAAAATCGATGATAACGGTGTTTGTTCATGAAGACTTGGATGTATCAATTGTGAAAAGAGGATGAAAATAGTCATCAACTAGTGGATCTGAGGATTCAATCATCACAAGAGAATTAAAAGATAAGTCGATCTCTTACTGTCATTATTACCTAAATTGGATCTTGGTTTTGATTTTGGTGTTGATTCCGTTATTTCTTTGTTTATTTTGATTTTACTTGAGCTCTTGATTGTTGTTTCATCTCTGAAATAGGCAATTTTTTCCATGTCTTGTCATTCCAGGCGAAAGTGTTGTTGGTGGTAGATGTTGTGGCACTGGTGTTGGTCCCTGTTGTTATTGTTGTGATTGTGGACACTTGTTACAATGGAGTGGATGGTGGTAGCTTTTCTGTGGTAGTGAGGTTGGTAGGTGCTGGTGGTATTGTTTTTGTGGAGGTAGTGATGGTGGAGTTTCATAGAGTTAATTGGTTTGTTTAGTTTTGAGATAATTTACTGTATTTTAGATTAAGTCAATTGAATTGGATCGGTGGTGGTCTTAGTGGTAATGAATTCAGTGGATTGGTGATTTTTTAGGTTGGTGGTTACTGGATTGGTGTTGGAATGGTGATACTGTTGGGTTGGTGGTAGTAATACTTGTATGTAGTAAACTCAGTGGTGTTGGTGATTTGTTGGGGTTGGTGGTTGCTGGACTGGTGTTGTATTGGTGATACTGTCGGTTTGGTGGTAATAATACTTGTATAGATTACAACACGAGCGCAACCTTCTACAATTTGATAATTTGAAGGAAAATGTCTTAAGAGTTGGAGAAGAGGTTTCAGTTCCATTTTTGCAAGGTATATCTTTACTTTTCTGTCAATGGTTTATGGTTTATTTACTACTTTAGTCCCCTCCTAATGCCTGGCCTTTTCCCTTCATTAATGTCATAGTTGTATTTGACTTTCTCGCATTTCTTTTTCCTTTTCTTTTCAATTTAATGTTTGCAAAAAGGACATCCCACCTTAATTGTTTGATAGGCAAGCTTCTGATTCAGCTATTGGTCCTGTAACTTGCCAGAAAGTTAAAGACACTAGTACCGAGCTCATGCTCTTAGAAAACATACATTTTGTTCTTAATATAGTCCTTTATGGACATTACACACACTAATACCGTCTATACTCATCTTTATGTTGCATGTAACTTGTTTGACTATTTTTTTTTTTCGGTTTACATTCATTAATCTCGACTTTGGTCCTTAATCTTGTAGAAAACATTGGGAACAAAGAGGTGATTCCCACCAGAGGTCGGTTATCAGGTAAATATCAAAATATTGTTCGTTCTCTTGACTATGTCAGTGCTATTGTAGCATATTTATTACAAGTCCTAGCTAGTGACGTCGCAATGATCATTACTACTTCATTGGCAGTGTTAGCATTGTTTGCTGTGCATTCGAAGTTAAGTTAGTCTGCAATACTACTTCATTGGCAATACTAGCATCGTTTTCATTTGCTTGAAATTAAACTTCAGAAATATTGAAGTAGCAATGTTAGACCAACCTGTGGTTTAATGGTATCACAACTGACTCTAGTCAGAAGATGCGTGTTCGATTCACGTCAGGCTCATTAATTTTAGTAAATCAATTTTTGGGGATCAACTTTGGTTGTTGACACTAGATTTTGGCATCAACTTCGATTGTTGACACTATTTTTTGGGATCAATTTTGGTTGTTGACGCTATACATAATCTGCACATATTTTGAATTTTTAATTTTCGTAAAATTTTTGTCAACTTTGGTTGTTGATACCAGATTTTGGGATCAACTTTGGTTGTTGACCCCATACATAATCTGAACATTTTATGAATTTTTAATTTTGGGGATCAACTTTGGTTGTTGACACTATTTTTTATTTTACTGATTTTTGTTTTCGGTATCAACTTCGGTTGTTGACGCCATCTTTTTTATTATTATTTTCTGATTTTTTTTTGTTGGGGATCAACTTCAGTTGTTGACCCCATATTATTATTTTTCCTCTTATTTTTTGGGAATCAACTATGATTGTTGACATCGTATGAGTTTTATCATTATTTTCTGACTTTTGTTTTCGGAGATCAATTTCGGTTGTTGACACAAAAAAAAATTTCTTCTTATTTTTTGATTTTTGTTTTAGGGTCAACTTCGGTTGTTGACACTACATTATTTATTTTTTTATATTTATTTTTGGATCAACTTTGGTTGTTGACACCACCGGCGGCGCCACCGACAGTGGTGGTGCTACTAATGGTGGTGGTAAAATGGTAGTGATGGACAGGTGGTGGGCTGGTGGTGGTGGTGGTGGTGAACTGGTGGCAGCGACGGTGGTGAATTGGTGGAGTAAGAGGTGGCGGTGGTAGACTGGTGGTGGAATGAGAGAAATTTATTGTTTTTACATGAAAAAATATGCTTGTGTGATAAAATGAGAAAAAATTATAATAGAGGGTATTAATGTAATTTATCTTTAAGTGGATAAGGTGAGGGTATATTTATTATGTAGTAGGGCTATATTTGTTGGTCATGAAAATGAAGGGTATATAATTGATGTTCCCTCAATTTTATCCCACAAATAATTGAGCTATCTCACTAATTAAGGGGATATTTCTAAAACTACATTTTTAATTGATTATTGTTACTATAAGAAATATGTATAATTTGATAGTCATGTTTATATTCGTTACGTAGGTGTTTTAAAATGTTTTTCAACGGTATAAAGTTTACGAAAAACCGTGGTATGGTTTAAGAGATAAATCATTTCTAAGTTTTATTAGTTATTATCCATAAGGGTATAATTGTAAAAAAATATTTAAACATATTCCCCTTTTCTCCTTGCCTTAATAATTGTGCAAACTACAAATAGCTCAATTAATTTAGGATTAAGGGAGTATTATCTTACGTCTTTTAACAAAATGTATGGTAAACCTGTAAGAATAACCTCATCTTAGAAAGTAGAAACAAGAGTATCAGTAAGTTTGAGCTTAACGGATGCATGCAGAGGTTTATGAAAGTGAAATAATTGTACTGCTACTTTAAATTGTCAACTCAAACTGGACTTGTTGGATGAGAAGCATTCCTTCCGTAAACTAGGATGTCTTGCATCCACAGATACCCATTCTTTCTCTTTTATATATATATATATATCTGGTTGCTTTTCCATCTTCTTTTATATATATATATACCTGGTTGCTTTTCCATCTTCTTTCCGTCTTCCACTGATTAAAAAATTCAAACACTCTCCTCTAATTAGAAAATAGTAGTATAACTATTAGTTACCACAAATCTTAAGTAACTCAGTTCTCCCGGTTTTAATCCGTAGTTAACAGGTGAAGGGGTGACGCTTGGTTTATTATTATTATTGGGTCGGCCGAGGGCCCGAAAGGAGGGAGTCCCTTTATAACCACTTTTTTTAATAAAATGGAACCTAATACAAATGTGTAATTTGATAAAAAGATTGGAAATGGTTTGGTAGTTTGCACCCGATAATACCAAAATACCCCTCTATTTTAGTTTGTTTACTATAACTCCTTATGTATCCTCTTTTTTCAGGGGTATAATTGGCAAGCAAACTAGAATATATCATATCTAAAAATCCGTGCATTAGAATTTTACCAATTTTATCTCGTTGGAAAGGTTTTAAAGAGATTTACGCAACGAGTACAAACAACAATATCAAATTTATAGTTTTTACGAAAAACTCGGAGGTGTTTATCATTTTAGGCACAATTTTCAAAAATTGAATGCATAGCCGTTATGCAAACCACCATAAAGGATGCATAACACATTATGTAGCCATATTTTGCTTTATGCATCAACTAAGTTTCCGTTGCAACTAATAAAACGATGGACTCCCTCCGTTTCACGAAAAGTGATACTTTCACTTTATATACAATTTTCGAAAATCGAATGCATAGTCATTATGTAAATCACCACAAAGGATGCATAACAGATTATGCAACTATATTTTGGTTTATACATCGACTAATTTTCCGTTTTAGGAAGTGATACTTTCACTCAGTTCCAGGAAAAGTGATACTTTCATTTTTTTCAATTTGGTCTATTTTTAGGCAAAAATGAAATTGTAAAAGTATTCATTTTTCTGAAACGGAGGTAATATATGCCTAAAAATATATAAACGTGTAATTATGTTAAGAATATCTAGGGTAAATCCCGTTTATTACCGGGATGCCCATATGTCTAGCCCAATAAATAGAGGCTTTAAGGTTTTCCTAATATACACATGAATAAGAATTTCTCTCCTTCTTTTAACATAAAGCATCCTTTTCTTTTAACATGCGTCATAGGATGCCGGTGATCAATTTTAATGGAAATAAAAATTGATTTCCTTTCTTTTCTTATTTTTTCATAGAGAAAAAGGAAAAAAAAATCCATCGAAAGATTGTATACAGTTTTTATTCTTCTAATGAAACTGTAACCATCGAAAATTGGCGGTATCGCAATTTATTTACCTTTGCGATAAATAATCATGTGATAGTTGAAAAACCTCCGACCAATTAAATTTGGTATCTTTGTCTGGTAGATAAGGATCATGTGATTTATCCATATGGTTTCAGTTTTTTTTTTACAAGAAACCATTCGTCAACCATAAAATGGATTGTCCATATGCGATGACTAAAACAATTTTTTTTTCAATCGTCGATACGATTTTGGTGTATCGCATAAATCAATTGATATTTATTTTCTCTTCTCTCTCAATTCTATGAGATGAGGTGTAAATAAATTGGCATTTAAATTATTTTTATGCCAACGTCTATTAACCACAAAGTGGATTTTTTCTAAAACGAATATCGATTTGTTTTCTCTATTTGATATCTTGATATTATTAATTGCAAATACCAGTGTACGAGGAATTGCTATATTCTTGAGGGATATTTAGCAATTTTTATTTTTATTTTCCTCTTGGTACTAGTTCTCCAAAATTGAGACCGTTCAACTTGATGTTGGAATACGATAGGACATAAAAGATCAATGGGTGCGCACCCGGCTTGTTAGGCCATATAATTAGTCCTTCTAGTGACTATATAGATCTTGATATAATTTTCTTTAACAAAGAATGTGTCCGTAATTTGATTTTAAATCACTACCTCGTTCGTCTTAGAGGTCACATAATTATTTGGAGATTATATGGTTGTAACCAATAAAATCCATGGTTGATGTTCAATTTTGTATGTCAAGTAGACTACAATATTTTATTTTCGGACAATTTTTTTATGGCTTTTGAAATCAATATCAATCGTCCAATAATTGTTATCAGTATATGTCCTTGAGTGCATCGGATAATACTTTACGAAACTTGTTTTCGTAGATGAGATGGAAATATTTCCGCCATAATCAGGGGGAGAATATACACTACCAGACTTTGGTGTTGATTAACTTAAAAGTCATATCAATTTCTCCCCCATCATAAACATATCGAAAAAGGCTGTCATTGAATAGGCGTGAAATGTCTCATTTGGCTTTTATTAAGCTCTTGCCTCTTAAGAGGAAATCCAGTCACATCTAGCAAATAAGTAGCGTTCTATAAGAGGCTACAGGTAATGCTCCAATTGAGCTACCAAATTATGATTCACGTTCTCAAATTTAATATCTTCTCACTTGATAATGATGAGATTATAATGCCCGCAGGCGCTGGTACCAGTTGATTGAATTTTTTTCAAGATATGCATACACTGGAAAATTTTCTGGGATCGTGAAAAGCTAAATATGGTCGAATATTCATTACAGTAGCTATTGAAATAACAAATTATGGTGGTTGTTAACCCCTCTGCAGAATAATATCGACATATGTGATTGGCTAGCATTCAATCCAAATTAGATTGGATTATTTTAATTTCTCAAGTGACGTAACTTAAGGATCCTAACTAGACTCGACACCTTGAAAGTGCCATGCCTAAAATTTACAGGTTGGTGTTAGTCATATTACGTATTAAGAGAGAAAAAGAAATCGTTTTGAGAGCGATTACGGGTTATATGTTCAAACCCTAGGATTGATTCGATAATGTTTTGTTCTCCATGTATGGTGCATTTGGCGTGGTAGTCCTTGAAGGACTTATATTGCATTTACACAAGAATTGTGATTGGGAACATATTCCAATTTGTAATCCTTGTAGGATTCAAATTATATTCAGACAGCCACATGACTCGATTATGTCAGGTTTAACAATCCTTTATGTGTTTTTTGAAATTTGGTACCAAACCGAAAATCCGGATTAATTAGTTGATGATATCAATTTTATAGGTCTCTTGAGAAGTCCTTAAAAACACAAAATCCACGCTTTAGCAGCATAAATTCTATTATTTTTCCTTTCTTTCTAAAATCTGCAGTTAGAATTATGCTAGCATGAACTCGTCTTTGATATAGATTAGAGTTATGATTTTGATGCTTATTTTCTGAAATACTCATATAGTTGAGTTAGCATCCCTAAATACGTCGAAAGTTGTACGCTTTTCCCTTCGTTTCAGGTTTTCCCTTCGTTTCAGGTTTTGTCCCATGTGGTTTTTCTGACAAGGTTTTAACGAGGCAACATCTCGCCGACGATGAATTTTTATTCAAAATGTTGATATTGTGCTCTTTTTCCTTCGTCCATATTTTTTTCCCCATTGGGTTTTTACTGGAAAGGTTTTACTGAGACAATTTAATTCAACATGGTGGTCATCCAAGGGGGAGTTGTATCAATTTTGGTTATTTGGTGGATTCCCACCACTAACTAGGTCATTTTGTTTTGTTAGATCACATCAACATAACCATCTCCTATGAATTTGGATATCATTTTGATCCATATAAGGTATGATCACAAAATTTACTCACCTTTGGTACTATAACTGCATATTGGCACTTTGTTGAAGAAACTACAGCAATTACTTTTGCAAATCATCTCCGAGAAGCTAGCAACCCAAGAAGCAAGTCCTCAATGTACTTAAAGAAGCGTGAAGACTCGAGAAAATTACTGTTAGAAGACTTACACAAAAGAAGACTTAATCAAGTATTAATTTTCTTCACGAAAGAACAAGAATCTTCTGCATTCAAAAAATACGTTCATCAAATTGGGAAGTTGCGACTCAAAGATTTGCAAGCCAAGATTTAACTGAAGTACTCATCAGGGGGAGCGCCATCATCAAATTAAGGTGCATTCACTGGACTTAACGTGTTGTACTCTTTTTCCTTCGTCAAGGTTTTTCCTACTAGGGTTTCCTTGTCAAGGTTTTAACCAGGAAACATATATGTGTCCAACACTGTTATAAGTCGTATATTTTCAGGTTTTTCTCTTTTGAGTTTTCCTGTTATATTCATAGTGATTTAGACACAATGGTCATCAGGGGGAGTGTTGTAAACGTGTAATTATGTTAAGAATATCTAGGGTAAATCCCGTTATTACCGGGATCCCCATATGTCTAGCCCTATAAATAGAGGCTTTAAGGTTTTCCTAATATACACATGAATAAGAATTTCTCTCCTCATTCTCTCTAATTTGTGCCTCCTTTCTCTGTTCACAACAATTCCAACAAAGAAGAATAAGATGCATAATGAATTATGGAACAACCATAAAGGATGCATACCAGTTTATACAGTCGTATTTTGGTTCATGCATCCACTAATTTGGTTATGCAACCACTAAAACGATGTATATGCCTCAAAAATAACATTCCAACAAAAAAAGGATGTATAACGCGTTATGCAATCAGCGTTATTTCGTTTTTCTTCGGTCGGCCCTCCCCACCGTGGCAACGCTGTTTTAGCAATTATTATAATACTTGACCAATCTGAGAGGGCTTGACTATGATCTTTAACTTTGTTCCGCAAATAAAATGATTTAACAAATGCAAACTTTGTTCTCGCAATGAAACATTGGATGCTTATTTTAAAATTTATTTCATTAAGAATAACCTTACTAAAAAACTAATAAACATTCAATAAGGTGATGACCCTAAAAACTACTGGAAAATTTGGGATTAATATTCCAAAAAAAGATAAGCTTATATCACCTTTGCGGAATAAATTTGGCTGAGTTACGGTTCTTTCGAGCTTCTATACTGCAATAATGATTTATAAAATGGTATCCGTCATCCCGTCCGGTAAGATATATAGATATCATAAGATACAGTGTATATATATATATATATATACACACATGATGTGTGCTTCTTCTGGCTCGTGGTTATTATCTAAGAGCATCCACAATGGACGACCATAACCAAAAATTTGGTCCACAAACCAACCACAGTGGAACAGAGTAAAGATTAAATACCAGAGTAAAACCAAATATCAGACCAAATATGGTCTGAAATCCGGACTAAAACCATATTTGATCGAGCGAAAGTTTAAAGTACGTTTGAAAGAAGGCGTACGTATAACTTACGTTTGATGTGAGGCGGATATATAATGTCCGTGCACTAATGAGGCGCCCTTTTAAGTTACGTTTTGAAGCGGGGTATAAAGTGCCCCCTATGGGGCGTGCATATAATATCCGCTCGTGAACTTTGAACTTTTAAATTGTGCCCTACTCAGACAGGTGTTTTTGGGCGTTGATGAAATCTTCGTCTCTTCATGGGGCGTTCACTATACATCCACCCGTTGACATGCGTTATTATAATCTACGCCCCATAATAGGCGAACATTATACATGCGCCTGGAACAAACGATGTTTATACCCCCGTCCCACAGCAGACGAACATTATACATACGCTCGACTAAATATGCTCGTCTACCGTAGCGTAGCACCACGTACTAAACCAATTTTTTTTACCTTTTTTTGGTTTTTGATCTTTGGTTATGATCTCACCATTGCAGTTGCTCTAAAGCCTGTATCAACTGGCCATAAGTTCCCATCATAGTGGCCTGTTCTTCACTTAAACATCCACTTTACTACCTGAAACCAAATGAAATAGGAAAGGTTAAAAGGAGACAATTAATATAAATACATCTGGAAAATAGTGCCAGAAACAAAGATCAGCCTCCCATCTCTTTCTAAGAATTTGGTTATGTGGATTTTAGTGAACGTTTTATAATCCCATGTTGACAAATTTAAGTAAGTGCTAAGTACAATCAATACTCCCTAATTCGGATCTTTTTCGTGAAATCTTTCATTCTTTCTATGACCATTTTTTAATAAAGTTTTACCTTTTGCTTGACAAAAACTAAAATAAAGAGGAAATTTAGAACATAGCTTACTGTCTCTTTTATCTTTTGCAAGTGGTAAAAGCCTCCACGTCCACGGCCATAAAAGTGAAAAATAAATAAAAAGGTTATTTCCTCCGATTTTGAAAAATAAATACTATTATTTTGTTAATTTCACTTATTTTTAGGTTAAAATGAAAAAGTAATATCTCTTTTTTAAAAACCGAGGTAATATGTTATATATGCCATACTGGGAATTGGGAAGGTCCATAACTACGCTAGATGCCATGCAGAGTTATAATCTACGCCCGGCTGAATTCGACCATTTTTAGCATTTTTAACTTTTGTATTTTATACGTACCATTTTAGTGGTACAGTTACATGATGCAACGTTCCCTTGGGTTCCGTAGTATGTGTTGCTTTTTCATTAAAACTTTTGTTAGCAAACACAAATTAAGATTTTAGTGGTAAAATTAATTCCCCTGGAATTAGGACACACCTGCGTGCGGTACGTACTCCCACTTGATAATTTAACTTCCGGGGTTTCCCATGCTAGTGATAATGTCATTGTATGGTACTCTCAGATGGAACAGCCAAGGGAACGGCTAAAGAAGCTCCAGTAGAAGATCCTTGACCTAAAGGCTTTGATGTGTCATCCAAAGAGAGACGGTCAAAAGATCCATGCTAGTAGAAGTACAGATGTTTTTAGTTTGTTAGCTACAAAAGCATCAGAAAAGAAAACAACGGCAAAGATGTAGTGTTCTAAAACATTTATGCATTTTGTAACGTAGTAGGACATGCAATCACTGGCGTTTCTTGATTAATCCTGCGTCTATATTTTACTATAACTTTTTCGATCAATACGCTACTTTATGAATGGCGTCTTAAATCGGCGTGTTTACTATATGACGTTGATAAAATACATGCCAGATAATGGCGTCTTTTTCAGAATCTTTGAAGATAGCTTCCCAGTTGAAAATAAACCTTCGTACGTAACGATCTTCAATGGTTTGCTTCTCTTTCCTTGAGAAATGTACTCTTATTACTTACCATATATGTACTAATTATACTTGTAGCCTGCCGGAAGATGGAAGCAGGTTCCACACTTGTTTAGCTTGAATATATATGCATACCACAGATCACCAATGACTGCACCACTTGATTCGGAGCATTCGTCATATTAGCAAATATTTTGGTACAAAACTTTAATCAAGATATATTTAAATCAGAGTTCATCAACTCCGAACTTTGAACTTCATCATTTTTATTAAGAAATTATAAATTCGGTCGGTTAATAACTAAAAACACAAATACCTATGACGTACTTGGTGCAGTCAGTAAAATTGTAAAAGGGCTGAACTTATAACGGATGTTAACACTGCTTGCTTGGGAGTGAGGTGATACATTGCCATAGTTAATCCCAAATAATTCCCAATTATACTTGTGGAGGTGATTTTCAAGCAATTGCAAGCAGCTGATGGTCAAGACTTGAATAGCAGCCCCCGTCAAGTTTCCAAGGGCATCATTCCACATATAATTGCACCTTCAGATGTCTAAGGTGCCATCTTTGCTTCATTAATTTAAGAAATAAGAAGCAAAAAAAATATATGAGCAAACCTCTATTGTTTGGTTGCAGTTAGGGTTGTGTTGTAGTCTTAATATTTAATACAACTTCTTTCACAGATTTCTTTTTCAGTGCCGGAATATCTGACAACCTCGTAACAACATTATTTAAAAATGAAAATTCAAAAAGTTCAATAAATCATAGAACCACCAAAATACAATGTTATTAGACTTTATATTTTTCATCCAAATGATCTTGTTGTATAAAGTAAGTATCCCATCTGAGAAGTTATTTGTATCAGTTCTTACGAACCCAAGATAACAACAGCTGTGATCTTGGTACTAATAAGGACTTTCCCAGTGAAATAGTTCTTTGATCTGAACTTGTTGACAACAACACCTTGTGTGTTAATTAACCTATTAGCAAATGAAGAAACTCATATTGTTATATGAGCGCATGGAATCTTTACGTAGTGATACCAATAATTGAGATACAAGAATATTTAGAATTGCAAAAACAAAGTCTAAAAACTAAAAAAAAAAAAAAAAAAAAAACTAAAAACACCCCGCTAATACTGGTACCCGCCTCCGCTATGCTGACGACTTTGACTTATGAAAGGCTCTCATCATAACAGAGAGCAGTGAGGTTCAACTACATCAACCACCACCCAAACAAAAGCAGAAACCACTGCACCCAACCAAAATTAGGAGATTTTATCAACAATATCTATGCATCAAATAAAAAAAATAAAAAATAGAATTAAAGAAGAATTAAAATCACCAAAATATCTCCAAAAAGACCTTACTTGTAAAGTGATGGAGTATCTGAGGCCACCATATGCTTTACTCAATGGTTGTAAAGTCTCCAATCGCCATCTATCTCTGTAGGTAAAAAAGGGTAAATAAGAAGATAAAATCTTTCTCTTGATGGCTATTTCCCACCCACTTATGTGGGTTTAAAAAAGGGTAAAGAAGAAGATAAAATCTTCCTTTTGAAGATGGCTATTTCCCACCCACTTACGTGGGTTTGTTTAAAGAGAGAAAGTTTGGTTCTTGTTCATATGCATACACTAAGATTTGAAACAGATCACAGAAATTTACCAATCTATTTTTATTACGGTTCCAGTCGACTACGCGTACGAAGAAACCTGCAAAGTAACAACAGACGTAGATTAAACAACAAAACCATTAATCGAGAAAAAAAATAAAAATCAAAGCCGCCCAAGCGGCGTCGAAACAATGAGTTTTGTTTGTCCTCTGCATGCTTTTTTATATTGAGATACCAAACCCATAATTAAAAGAAGTTTGTTTTGGAAATAATATTAATATATAGGATTTTCAATATTTTTGGTTCCTATTTTATCATATCCCAGCGAACTTAAGTCAAGGAAATCACGAGTTTTCATTATCTTATAATATTTTCTACTTTTTTTTTTTTTTGAAGCATGAAATTTATTAAGAAACTAAGGGACTATTACACGAGGGTATATACTACCCCAAGATTCATCAATTACAATAACATTGCTAAGCCTTGAATCTTCAGTAACATGATATTGGAGCAGAATAGCAGTCTTCGAATCGGAATTGCATCAGGTGCAGATGTTGGTGTCGAAGGTCGAAAGGCCTTCGGTCAATGCTTTCCACAAGAAAAGCTATATTTTTGATGGACATGACAATGTCCAAAGGAACTCCGGTGGTGGTAGAAGTGTTCAGTGCAATTGATTGAAGTTGTTAGTCATGCTTTTGTATCTTGATGCTGCGGTGAGTTGCCTGAGTGATATCTGTCTACTCAATTGTTTTTCGGCTTGAACGATAACACAAATAACACTATTACACTCTAGCTATGAACGATAAACAGGACTCTCGACACTAGGTAAGAAACAAGAATAGAAATGAAAAAACGAGTGCTTTATAGTATAGCACTTACAAACAAAAGAAACATACAATGCAATTAATATATAATGTGATTTATAAGATTGCACTTACAAAAATCTAAAGAACCAAATAATACCTACTGGACTACTAAAGATAGTTCAAATAAAGAAAGTTTATATGAGTAATTTACCGGGGCTGGCAAGTGTCTTGTGCTCTTGGATCATCATTAGCATATAATTTAGAATAGTGGGGTATTTGGGGTTAATTGTGTGATAAAAGTCTAAACATTGGGACTCATATAATAAATTCCGAAATTCATGCGAAAGCATCATAAACAGCTGAAAACTCGTAAAAACTCAAAAATCAAGACTCACAAAAATCAAAGCCCTAGAAAAGTCTCACAAACTACCGCCACGCACATAAAATAAGGGATGAAGGGGGCACCTTATTCAACAAGACCACGACACCTCAAGTTTTCCAAAATATTCTTTTTTGTTTTTGTTTTTGTTTTTGCTTTTCCTTTTCTTTTTTTTTAAATAAAAAATACCAAAACTTGCAAAAACAGCAAGCTACAGTTCTACCGGAGAACAAAACAGAGATTCACCGGAGACCAACACCACAACGACACCATTGAAAACCCTTTTGAATTACAAAACATAGATTATCAATCAACTCCACTAACAGACACTATGGAGTTTCAACACAAATCTGCCCTTACAAGATGATACGGCAATAAGACAACATCACGGATTTTGAACCGAGATAGAGACCAATAAAGACTGAAAAAAGCCAATAAACTCAAGAGATTAAAAAGCAAATCAACAAACAGATTGTAAGCATGTCCAGGGGTTTGAGTTTCATCTGATCAAGATTATAAAAAAAAAACATGAAATGGAAAGATGGGTATACTTCGTGAAGAGAATAAAAACGAAATAACAAGAGCATAGATGAGTAATCTACCATTCGTATTGATCTCAGCAAATATCTTTTTTTGGTGCGCACTGCACTCAATATCTTTAAATAAAACTAGCAATAAAATCACAATTTTTTTTTTTACTCTTGTAGGAAAAAAGTTTATACTCCATCCATCCCAAATTATATGAGCTAGTTGTAGTTTGCACAATTTTTAAGGCAAAGAGGAAAATGAGTATATTTAAGTATTTTTTATAATTATACCCTTATGAATAAGAACTAGTAAAACTTAGAAATAATTTATCTCTTAAACTATACCACGGTTTTTAGTAAACTTTATACCGATGAAAAGCATCTTAAAACACCTGCCTAACGAGTACAAACATGGCTATCAAATTATACATATTTCTTTTAGTAACAATAATTAATTAAAAGGGTAGTTTTAGAAATATCCCCTTGATTAGAGAAATAGCTCATCTATCATGGGATAAAATTCAAAACCAACTAGCTCATCTAATTTGGGACGGAGGGAGTATAAAATTTTAACATTTCTTGATTACCATATTTGATTAGATTACCACATTTACTTGATGCAATATTTTTGTTTAAAAAATACTGAACATTTCCTACATGTCTAAAAATAGATTTTTTTTTTATTTTTGCATTTCTTTGTATGGAATAAACAATATTAATAAAAATAAAATTGAAATCCCTTCATTTTTGTCTACTAACTTTTTTTGTGCTCTGTTTCTCAAAATCTTGCTGAAAAAGCGGGGGTCTAACAAACCACACCCAATATTTCGTTTAGGCAGTCTGTCTGGACAAACTCCAATATAATTCCAAGAGAATCAACTAGACAGTCAGACTTAATCAACGGAAATATATCCAAGAGTTGTATCTCCGTTTCACAATGTAATCAGCAAATCAAACAGATGGAAATCCGTGAGCCAGATTAATATGTGAAACAACTTGAACGGTACCAAAGACCAATGTTCAAGTGTCAATAAATTTATATCAACAACCAAAGGTTGGATTATCTAATTGATTGAACTACGCACAACCTGTGATATTTCAATTATATAAACAAATATAATGCGGAAAAGAAATAACATAGACACCAGAAATTTTGTTAACGAGGAAACCGCAAATGCAGAAAAACCCCGGGACCTAGTCCAGATTTGAACGCCATACTGTATTAAGCCGCTACAGACACTAGCTGACTACAAGTTAACTTAAGACTGGAATGTAGTTGAGCCCTAACCAATCTCACATTGATCAAGGTACAGTCGCGTTCCTTACGCCTCTGAATCCCAGTAGGACTCTGCACACTTGATTCCCTTAGCTGATCTCACCCACAACTAAGAGTTGCTACGACCCAAAGTCGAAGACTTGATAAACCAATCTGTCTCACACACAAAAGTCTATTGAATAGATAAATCTGTCTCCCAAAGAAATACCTAGAAGTTTTGTTCCATCTTTTGATAAATCAAGGTGAACAAGAACCAATTGATACACCGAACTTATATTCCCGAAGAACAACCTAGTAATATCAATCACCTCACAATAATCTTAATCGTATGATAGCGAAACAAGATATTGTGGAATCACAAACGATGAGACGAAGATGTTTGTGACTACTTTTTATCTTTCCTATCGGAGAATAAATCTCGAGAAAATCTTAGAGAAGATAGTACTCAATCACGATAGAAAATAGCAAGATCAGAACACGCAACTACAGAGAAAATAGTTGAGGTATGGCTTCACAATCCCAATAAAGACTTCAAGTCGTTGACCTACAGGGTTTTAGAAAAAAACCCTAAGGTTAAAGGTGAATCGACTCTAGTCGCAACTCGTATCACACAGGAGGTGTGGGGATTAGGTTTCCCAGTTGCTAGAGTTCTCCCTTATATAGTCTTCAAATCAGGGTTTGCAATAAATGTTACCTCGGTAACAAAGCATTCAATATTCACCATTAGATGAAAACCTGATTAGACTGAAGATAATATCTTTCAACCGTTAGATCGAACTTAGCTTGTTACACACAATAGTTAACCGAAGTTAGCCATATGAACACTTTCATACGAACCTTATTCATATTAACCATAACTAGTTCAAATGACTCAAATGAAACTAGTTCTAGAGTTGTTCAATTGTTTATATCCTCATAGAAGTATACAAGACACAATTGAAGCAAAATCGATTTTGATTCACTCGAATCAATTCATGAACATTATAGCCACGGTTTGCAAAAGATTGCATTCCTTAATATATAAATGTATTAGTTCATGAACGAATCGATTTTAGAACATAACCCACTCCAGTATGCAAACGGGTACGCATACCTAAGTGGCTGGACTAAGTTTGGGGTTGCCAGTATGCGAACGGGTACGCATACCTTCCGAACTCAGTTAAATCCCGGAACTTGAAACTCCCGCCAGTACGCATACCGGTATGCATACTAAGTTCCCGGACTTTCATTAAACCAACCAGTACGCATACGGGTATGCATACTATGGTTCCCGGACTTGGAATAACTTGCAACAATTAGCATACAAGTACGCATACTGTGCTATATCCAATCATGGTTACTTGTTCTAAACTCCCATTTCAATCGTTGAAACATTCTTAAAAGACGACAATAGCTGTCTCACACAAACTATTAGCTTCAAAGCAATTTTATAGTGATCGAATGATCAATACGAAACATTCCGAGTCTACATCAAATGAGTGTCTCTCATAAATCATGTAAGAAGTTACCAGGCGATTTTCACATGATCATCTTTTGACTTTCGTCAAGAACATAAGATGAACTTGGTTAAAGCGAAAGCTTACCAACACATATTTCGAAAAATATGTAAGCGAGTTAAACACAGCTCGAAATATCAAATGTGTATAATCGAAGTCTATATAGCTATACGACTTTTGTCTCAAATAGGAGATAGAGTAGATAGACTTTTGAGTGATAGATGAGTTCAAGTCTCCACATACCTTTTGTTGATGAAGTTCCACAAGCTCCCCTTAGTAGTTCTTCGTCTTCAATCGATGAACACCGTGAAGTCTAATGCTCAACTACACTTTCTATCATAATCCAAGACTTAGCTATAAGTAGACTAGAAATTAAGACTTATAGTTTTGGCAACTAAACTTGACAAACAAGCTTGAGATAGCAATGCTTGCGAGTTCGACCGAGAAGTGCTATAACAATCTCCCCCTTTGTGAATTTTAGTGACAAAACTATCAATACATATGGATTACAAAATAAATAAACTTTGTAACTTCTCATCCAAATGCTTGATTTCCTTGGTTCTTCAACATTACTCAAAATCTTCGTCACTTCCAAGTACTCCAGTGATTCTGAACGTATTCAACTCAGCATCATAGTTGTTGAAGATCCGTAGCTGTAGCAATGAGAAAACAGTAGCTCTCAATCATTGTTATACAGTGTCATAGTATTATTACACAGCATCAAAGTCCAATTATATCACAACTTTGACAACAATACTATGGTGATATGTATCACTCCGCCTTAGTCAATACTTCATCTCATAATGAAAACTACTCCCCCTTACATAATGATCCGTAGACCATATGTATTTGTAGTGTGAACTACACATTAATTCTCCCTCTTTTTGTCAATATAAATTGGCAAAGGTACAAAAACTAGTGGGATCATAATGAAATTCTCATAGAGATACTTCATGACTAAAAGAGAACATATCAACTTTGTTTCGATGATTTCGCATAGTCGAAACTTAGTGTATTCATCAAGGAGTTTATAAAGATACAAGAAAACTCCTACAATATTCCACAGCCGCATTCCCCACAAAGATTTGGCAATTAAGCACAAGTTCAATTAAGAAATCTCCCCCATATAATGTCATTCCCGAAAGAACAACAAGAGCGACCTTACTTTTACAAGAAAAGAAGGATTTCTTTGGACATTAACAAATTACATGAAACATGAATTTGTATCCAGAAAACTCAATTAAATTAACCACAAGAAAACCCATGATTAATTTAATAGGAAATGCTCAACATAAGAGAACTTACGGAGCCGCACAGTACTTTCACATAGAAGTGGATCAGGGAAAGATCAATACTGCGGAATATTCAAAGATTCATTCTATTTTTCATCAATATTTGCATAAAGACATATAATATACTTAATCTTTGTTATCAAAAGTTCATTCTATCTTCCATCAATATTTGCATAAAGACATACAATAGACTAAACTTTTGACATATATGGGACAATCATAGTTCACGGACGCAAACACTCATATCCCATAACAATTTTTTTTTTTTTGCAATATATAAAACCAATAAAGATTAATACTGCAAAATCATCTTCTAAATAAACTTTAGAATTTAAATAAATAAATCTAAAAATATTGCAAGATGAAAATCATTGGCAATAGCTATGTATACTCACAATAATTGCTATTCCAAACCCTAGTTATCCTTCTTAAAACACAAGAATAAATTCTCAAAAGAAGTTTCCTAGACATTAAGACCTTTGAAAAATTCTTTATCGTCCCTGAACTCCTTGTCGTCAACAGCCATTGGAACATAAGGTTCATGAAGATAGGAGTCAATTCCAACAAACCTTCTTGACTGATGCCTAACCAGGGACTTCTGAATTTCAAGAGTCCTAAAAACAATAGCCTTTATTTGCTGAATCTCCTTTCTAGTTTCCTTCAACTCTTCAAGAACACCAGAAAACTTTTGAAGATTTGAAACAGACATTGGTTTCCTCACATTCCTCCTTTTTCTTTTCAAGGAAGAGGGTACCGGAGATTCATCTTTTTCCTTCATGATTGATGGCTTAACAATCATATTAACCTCTTTTCCATCAGAAGTCATAATGCTTGGAGTCTCCATACAAATATGGATTTGTGAGAGAAATTCACAAAGCAAGCTCTACAAGCAAACTTCTGATAAAAAGAGTTTTTCAAGGAAGGAAAAAGGAATGTAGGGTTACAGAACCTTTATACAAGGTAAGAAGATTCACGTACACACAACCCTAAAGAAGGTAGTATTGTCGATTTTACCCCTCTTTTTATAGAACGAACAAGGAAACCTCTTTTCAATACCAATCTAGGATATGAAAAGATCAATCCGAAACCCAAACAAAACAAACAAAAAGAAATTAAAAAAAATAAATATTTTTTCTTAAGACATGAGGGTGCTTATCTTTGGAATCAGGCACTTGAGACAAGATGCACAGCCAACACAATTAAGTTGTGTTGGGGTGAACGATAATCTGTCCACCATGAAATTTTTGGAAAGAGTTCATAAAATCCTCTTTCACATAATGTTTAAACCATGTTCTTTTCTGCAGTGGTCTAACTTTTTCTTTAGAAATTAACTTCTTTGGAGAGGAGTTGAGTTTACATACCTCAGACGGCTTCTGAACAAGTTTAAGCTTGTTTGCTAATCGATTTGCTCTCCGTTGAAGTTTGTTGACATATCTTACTTTATGCTTGTACTTGAAACAACTAGAGAGTCCGTGACCCTTAATAGTACAGTAAGAACATGTCAAAGTGGAGGATGGTTCAGACACCATAGCTGAGCAAGCTGCTAGACAAACAGTAGTACCTGAAATATTATAAATAGAATTTCCAGTAGACAGAGAAAAATCCATTTTATCCTCCAAAATGGTTGAAGAAGTTTCTCCAGGAAAAATATCAACATTGATGTGAGTATTGCTACAATTATCAAAATTAATATTTTCAGCAAGGAGCGCAACACTTGATTTTTCATCTTCATTTGAATCATAGTGATAAGACATTTCATCAAGAGTTGCAGCTAGACCTTTTTCCCCAGTGTATTTTCTACGATTTGGACACTCATTGGAAAAATGACCAAAACCTTTACACTTGAAGCACTGAGGCATATCCTCATCATCAGTATCGACTGTATCCCTGTTTTTAGGAGGAACACGGTCATGAGGTTTAACTGATGATCTAGGCTTATCTCTGACAAACCGTTTACTTCTCTTCAAAAGAAGATCTCAACACTGTCTTGTGATCAGAGAAACTAAGTTATCAAGATCTTCATCTGATGAATCAGTCTCACTAGGATCATCCACAGAGTTGCCAACACATTTACTTTTGTCAAGTAATTTTATGTTCTTTTGTGCTTTGAAAGCAATATCCTTTCCCGATTTGGATATATGCTCATCATCAAATATCTTTAACTTCCCAACTAGAGTATTTCTGGATAAAGTATTAAGGTTATTTCCTTCAACGATGGCATGTTTCTTAGAATCGTATTTGGATGGCAACGATCTGAGAATTTTCATCACAATGTCCTTTTAAGGAATAGTCTTACCCAATGCATAAGATGCATTAACAATTTCAGACACTTTGTGATAAAACTCATCAAATGAATCTTCATCAGCCATACGAAGTTTTTCCCAATCAGAATTTAGGTTTTGAAGCCTAGCTTCCTTTTCAGAGGTATTCCCTTTGAATACAGTTTCTAAGATATCCCACACATTTTTAGACCGAGTGCACGTAGTCACATGGTGTTGAAGATATGGGGTAATGGCATGAGTGATAGCATTTAAACCGTCAGAATTTTGCTTTGCAGCGAGAATCTCGTTAGGTTCATATCTACCAATATCCTTCGCAATAGATTGAACTACGCACAACCTGTGATATTTAAATTATATAAACAAATATAATGCGGAAAAGATATAACATAGACACCATAAATTTTGTTAACGAGGAAATCGAAATGCAGAAAACCCCCGGGACCTAGTCCAGATTTGAACGCCACACTGTATTAAGCCGCTACAGACACTAGCCTACTACAAGTTAACTTCATACTGGAATGTATTTGAGCCTTAACCAATCTCACACTGATCAAGGTACAGTCGCGTTCCTTACGCCTCTGAATCCCACAATAATATTAATCGTATGATAGCGAAACAAGATATGTGGAATCACAAACGATGAGACGAAGATGTTTGTGACTACTTTTTATCTTGCCTATCGGAGAATAAATATCGAGAAAATCTTAGAGAAGATAGTACTCAATCACGAAAGAAAACAGCAAGATCAGAACACGCAACTACAGAGAATATAGTTTGGTATGGCTTCACAATCCCAATGAAAACTTCAAGTCGTTAACCTACAGGGTTTTGGAAAAAAACCTAAGGTTAAAGGAGAATCGACTCTAGTCTTAACTAGTATCACATAGGTGGTGTGGGGATTAGATTTCCCAGTTGCTAGAGTTCTCCCTTATATAGTCTAACAAAGCATTCAATATTCACCATTAGATGAAAACCTGATTAGACTGAAGATAATATCTTTCAACCGTTAGATCGAACTTAGCTTGTTACACACAAATGAAAAGTGACTTCATTTAGATATGGGTAACCATAGCTAAACGTGTACACCTTGTTGGCTCAACAATAGTTAACCGAAGTTAGCCATATGATCACTTTCATACCAACCTTATTCATATTAACCATAACTAGTTCAAATGACTCAAATGAAACTAGTTCTAGAGTTGTTCAATTGTTTATATCCTCATAGAAGTATACAAGACACAATTGAAGCAAAATTGATTTTGATTCACTCGAATCAATTCATGAACATTATAGCCACGGTTTGCAAAAGATTGCATTCCTTAATATATAAATGTATTAGTTCATGAATGAATCGATTTTAGAACATAACCCACTCCAGTATGCAAACGGGTACGCATACCTAAGTGGCTGGACTAAGTTTGGGGTTGCCAGTATGCGAACGGGTACGCATACCTTCCGAACTCAGTTAAATCCCGGAACTTGAAACTCCCGCCAGTACGCATACCGGTATGCATACTAAGTTCCCGGACTTTCATTAAACCAACCAGTACGCATACGGGTATGCATACTATGGTTCCCGGACTTGGAATAACTTGCAACAATTAGCATACAAGTACGCATACTGTGCTATATCCAATCATGGTTACTTGTTCTAAACTCCCATTTCAATCGTTGAAACATTCTTAGAAGACGACAATAGCTGTCTCACACAAACTATTAGCTTCAAAGCAATTTTCAAGTGATCGAATGATCAATACGAAATATTCCGAGTCTACATCAAATGAGTGTCTCACACAAATCATGTAAGATGTTACCAGGCGATTTTCACATGATCATATTTTGACTTTCTTCAAGAATATAAGATGAACTTGGTTAAAGAGAAAGCTTACCAACACATATTTCGAGAAATATGTTAGCGAGTTAAACTCAGCTCGAAATATCAAATTGTATAATCGAAGTTTATATAACTATACGACTTTTGTCTCAAATAGGAGATAGAGTAGATAGACTTTTGAGTGATGGATGAGTTTAAGTCTCCACATACCTTTTGTTGATGAAGTTCCACAAGCTCCCCTTAGTAGTTCTTCGTCTTCAATCGATGAACGTTGTGAAGTCTAATGCTCAACTATACTTTCTATCCTAATCCGAGACTTAGCTATAAGTAGACTAGAAATCAAGACTTATAGTTTTGGCAACTAAACTTTACAAACAAGCTTGAGATAGTAATGCTTGCGAGTTCGACCGAGCAGTGCTTTAACACTTGCTTAATATCATGAATTGTAAATCACAATTTTCTAATAACAGTTTTATTTTCTGATTATTGGACAGGAATGACGTTCAGAATTTTTTTATGCAAGAGGACGAAGACTCTTGTCTACAGGTAAGTATTCACAATTCTATGTATTTTTTCTTAGTTTTTTTAGTTTCACAATTCAATCATTGATCAAAGTTTTTTTAGTTTCACTAGAATTGTAATTGTAAATCATAATTCGGCTACCATCCAATTCTCTTGTAACCGATGATGATTACTTTTTTTTAAACCTTTAAGGGTTTTTTTTTAAATGTAAATCATAATTAGTGTTTATTTAGTTATTAGTTGCTTGGAATCGTAATTAGGATTTTTTTTTTTAATTATAAGTAGTGTAATCGAACATTGTATATTGGACAAATTTTTTTAAATCATTTATGTCGATATAATTTTTTGATGTAATCGTGATGCAATCATGATGTGATTCTATTTTCTTCTTTTTCTTATGATTTTATTTTATTCTTTTGATATAACAAATTTGGCATTTTATAAGATTTTGTAAGATTTAGTTGTTTTAGGTAATATTTTTCCTTGAATGTGATTGGTTGAAAATATATAATGTGGGGAACAAAGATTCTACTTTAATTCTATTAGATGAAATTTTAAATGGTGGGGCCAGAATCAACCAGAAACTCAGCGCTCGAAAAAACTCTGTTTTTATATAGAGAATGGAAAAACAAAGATAAGTTTTGTTTCTTCATTTGTGCTTCCTTATTGTTAATCTAAAGAGTTTTTTTAGTACTACTAACGGTAGTTATAGGTTAAACCCAATTGACCAACAAGAACTAGACAGAGTTAATCATTTCCCTGGGCAGGATTTCAATGTTGATTTTCAACATTATTCTGGATATGTTACAGTCAACGAAGATGCAGGGAGAAATCTTTTATTTTGGTTCATTGAAGCTACTAAAGACCCTTCTTCAAAACCTCTTATTCTTTGGATTAATGGAGGTCAGTCTTTTTTGTTTTTTTCCCTGTGGTGTGGATTTCTGGTTATGTATTTTTTTTCCATGTTGATATTTCTTTAAAAGTTTGTTCATAATTTGTCTAGTGGTGCTGATTTTTATTTTGTTTGCCATTTATATATATGTAGCTATTTTGAAAAAACAAAATCATAAATAACCCTTAATGCCAAATAGAGAAATATAGCATCCGACTCACATGGTTAAGGAGAAAAGCTCTATGTTCATAATAGGTTCACCTGTTGGGGCTGGTGTAACAACAGCTTCTTCACCTGACATATTTTCAGGTGATTGCTTGTAGATTAAAAATGTAAAGGCTCCTTATACTGGTTGTTGTTTGATTGAGCGTGATGAATAGAAAAATAAAAAGCTAGGAATGTCAAAGGAAAAAAACTACGATACTTTGCCTCTTTTTACAAGGAAAACAATGGAACTTGTAATTCTAAGAAAGCTCTAATTGTCTACTTTTAACCCAAGTAATTATAAAAATTAATAACTCCTAGACTGATTTTTTTTATTTCTCAAACAGTTACGAAAAATATAGAATTCTTCCAACAGTTATGTGCTTTGTTCGTCTACTAGCGAAAACAAGTGTTTTCCCAATGCATGCACATCATGTCTGAGACTAGTAAATATGTGTATGTACAGCCGTGTCCATCATGACTTTTTCTAGCTCACCATGCTCAACGCTGATGTACATTAAAGATATCATTCTTACATAAGTTCTACAGAATTGTGGATTAATGTGTCTCTTTCTTCCCGCAGAAATGTGGATTATTTTCTTTATGATATGTCTCTTTCTTCCAGTTCCTTTTCTTAGGATTCATTTGTTAATCTTGTAAAGCCTTGTTTTTTTTATTTTTACTAATTTGAATTATACTTCATATCCACTTTCAAGTTTCCATATTATATGTTTCCATGTGTCTCTAAATGTGTGTATTAAAAGTTTGTGTTTCTGATACAGCCATCTTTCAGGCCCTGGATGTTCTTCCATAGGTTACGGGGAGGCAATGGAAATTGGCCCTTTTCATGTCGAGGAGGATGCAAAGACTCTTTATCTGAATCCATACTCTTGGAACCAAAGTAAGAAGCATTTCCTGATATGCGTCGTCCATTTGAAGGTTACAGTGGTTTAAAATCATTTTTCGCAAATTTATGTGCAATTTTCAGGTATTTTAGTACTAGAAGAGATTTAAGATTCTTTTTTTCTTTTCTCGTAGTGGTTAATATCCTTGTCTGTTTGAATATACGATTTCATCTTGCCGTCAAAGAAAATTAACTTTGACGCATTACTGTATGATTATCTTCACAATCTTGTAATCAACAATGATCTTCCTACTAAAAAGTTGCTGACACAAATGTATGATGCATTGTAATCTATTAGTCGTTGCAGTTGTTTGATTCTAAAGTAAAAGATAAATTGTTGCTGTGTGTCTTTGCAGTGGCAAATTTACTGTTCATCGACACGCCAGTTGATGTATGATGCATTGTAATCAATATCATTCAATTTTAGCTGATATAAAATAGTACTTACTGAATAACTAACCATCACGAGTGATATTATTGATTTGTCTTTGGGTTAAACCTTGGATCAGGAGTGAGAGATTTTGCTTTTATATTTCATCTGTTTGGTGGTATAAGCTAATAAAAGTTTGCATGTGAAATCCTCTTCATCATCGTTTATTTTTCTTCTGCTAGTATGGGGGCATCCGCGAGGAGTTTGATCCATGCATCGAGGACCATACATCTGTTTATTTCAATCTACTCGAAGTTCGGAGGGCACTTCATGATGATCTGGTGGCAATGACATCTCCATGGGAAGCTTGCAAGTATGATATATATATATCTCTCTCTCACTTTATATATCTCTCTCCCTCTCTCTTTCTCTCTCTAGTAATGTTTACGTGGTGTAGAGGATTTGTTGACCAACACTGGAAGGACTCTCCTGCATCAGTACTAGATATTTATCATGAACTTATACATTTGGGACTTCGTATTTGGATAATCAGGTGCATCTTCAGTCTAAACTCCGCTTCCTACTGTTGTTTTTCACTTCGAATTGCAACATGGACATGCTTAGATTACTTTTCGAGCGATAATCTAGCACTATATGAACACAGGATTCTCTTAATAATGAAGCCTAAATCTTCTCTAGTACTGCCAGCAAAAAATTTATGTTATTGAGTTATGACTACTTCCTGTCAGTTGAGAGGACGAGGTCATAACTCATTGGGTTGACACTGTCAAGCCCTTGAATGCATAACCCTGTTATCCAATTCTCTGAATGTAATATTGGTATGATAAAACATCCTACCATAAGGGTACTTATTCAGCATTGACAAAACTTAGATATCATTGAGACTCTTGAGTATGAACCAACAATAGGCTTGTACATAGGGCTATTTAACTATGAGGAAAGATAATTGAGCATGCAGAGTCTATTGATGTTCCGTTTCAAAAACTGGTAAGTTATAAATATGTCAATGAGAATCCAGCAGGACTTTTGATAAATCAATGGTAAATTAGGTAGCACAGTGAAGAAGCAAATCCGTTCTCTAATGGTTGTTATAGTTACATTAGTTCACTCAGTTTTATAATAAAGATGCTCTAATATTCTTTGATTTGTTGATCCAATCAGCGGAGATACGGATTCCGTAACTCCAGTAACATCCACTCGTTACAGTATAAACTCTCCCAAACTTCCCACAGTTACTCCGTTTCATGCTTGGTATGATAATGGACAGGTATTCTGACTTTTAGCAACATCTTACAGCAACTTATGTTCATCATTTCAGAGACATTAGTTGATTAAATACAAGTAAAAATAGGATCCTTTCTTTCTTTCTCTCCCAATATGCATTTTTTACTTTATTTTCTGACTGAAATGAATTTGTACCATCAAAATTTACTATCGTGTTAAAGATATAACGGACATGACATCAACAGGTGGGTGGATGGACTCAAGAGTACAAAGGTCTCACTTTTGTCTCGGTTAGGGGAGCTGGACATGATATCCCAATGTATAAGCCAAGCCTAGCTTATCCAGTGATAAAGTCTTACTTGTATGGAATCTCTATGCCTACTCAGTCATCTCAATTGGCTGACTCTTGATCAGTTACCTCGTGTTTATGGTATACGGTTCCTATGTTTTTGTCCACCGGCCAATTCTTATGGAGAAGTTTCATTTACGGTGGTCTATATTGAAACTAGTATATACTTACGGCAACTGCAAATTACTCCACCCAAACTTGGATGCACCAAGCTTGTAAGCGTACGTTTAGATGTTTAAATCCTATTCTAAGCGTACGTTTAGACGTTTAAATCCTATTCTAATTTTGTTGGACCTTTTGCCATCAAGAACCATAAACTGAACTTGGTACATATCAAGAAATTTGTGTATTCTGAATCAGTTTGGAAGCTTTTTGTTTTTCTTTTCTTGACAAGAACGGTATTTTTGTTGTAAAATGATTGGTCTTCCTGTGAATGCCCACATTGTATGGGACCGATAAGTCTAATTAAACCACATTTATGGGACCCACTATAAAAGATAAGAACATGACTGTAAGCAGGACGAAGGGATACAAGGGAAAAATACGGTTTAGTCCAAAAATCAGCCCAAAAATACGGTTTAGTCCAGCCCGAGTCAACTACGTACAGATTAGTCCAAAATATGGGAAAGTACACTAATAACCCTTATTATTTACAATTTAGTCCAAAAATTTGCAGCTTAGTCCAAAGTGACTCATGATGATGTCAATAATTTTAAATAATATATAAATTATTAAAAAACAATTTATCTTTCGAACCGCTCGTCCAAAATTTACAAACTTTATATATTCGGAAAGCTCTTTCCGAGATCTACAAAAAAAGTACTCATATGACTATATAATTTTCATTTTAAAAAAATGTAAATTTACACCGGTGTGTACAACTATGTTTGACGGGGAATATAAGCAGCTAGTTAAAGTAATGCATACTACATCAACTGCTACCTCTGCATGACTCTAATAGAAATTAATGAAGATTCAATGAGACATCGATATACTTGTTCAGGGGAGATAAGATGTGATTGGTAACCATCTGCTTCAGTAATTATCTTTCATACGTCATCCATCGCGAGTTGCTTATCAAATTTCAATTTTTTCAGAGCTGCAGGAAGTTGATTGTTGAAAATATTGTAGATTTTATCACCACATGGGCATCTGCAGCCAAATGCGAATATTAAACAAAAGAGTATGCACCACTTTGTACAGATAACAAAAGACTAGTAAAGAAAAAACGCAGTTACATACATGTCGTCAAGATGTTCTTTGTAAATTCCATCGAAAATAAACATATACAAAATAAGATTCGGGTTATGTCATCCCATAAGTCACCCCTAATGTATGAGATTCAAGTCCAATTTTCGACCGTAATCATAGATTGAAAGTCAGGTCAAGGGCTTCATAATTCAAAAACTATGGTCAGCTTCAAAAAGAATCAACATGTGCACAACTATGTACACATTAACAGTAAACATGTGTACAACTATCTACACATTTTGGTTAAAGAGTGAACACTTTTCCAGGCAAGAACAACAACTAACAAGAACTGAGAATAATTGTTCTGTAATGTTTTTTTAACAGGCAAGCTCAAGCATACACGGAGATGAAATGAAACAGTTGTAATGTGACGCCCCAAATACTAAACCTGCTTAGCTAATAGAATTACAACCTAATTGAAACATCAAATCCATATTATCGATTCTAAGAATCATAATTACATAAACTGATTTCCCATAAAAATTCCATATACTCTGATATTATAAAAGTGAAAAATCTCTCGAGTGATATGAATATAATAATGTGTTGTTTTACAGATTAACAAAACAATACATACATAAAAGATAAACAACATCTTCAGTTCGCTAAAACGTTAAGCTACGAAAATGGATATCTTCACGCGCACTATTTCTTCTGATCACTGAAACTGAAGTGGGAACAAGTGAGCACATCATCCCCAAAGGGGTGCCTAATGGAAACAAATAACATTCAAGTAATCACTAACATGCTTCACAGTTCTAAAATAACAATAATAATTTAAGAGCGATAATAAATTGAAACATTCAGAAATCCATGCGACAAGAAGCAAGTGTTATCCTAACATCGCCAAACTCATTGGTGAAGATGATGCGAGAACAACCCTAATCAATAATAATAACATCGTCCACACAGAGTGCCCATACAAACCATGATTCAGAATATTACCATCAAGATCAGAAAGTTAGACAAACAAGTATAATATGCACACGAGTGATTTCCCCAAGATAAAATAATATATATAATAACGAAACGGGGAAGAAGCCGCCCTACTAGGTAAATATATACAATTGAAACCTGGACGAAGCCGCCCTACTAGAATAATATTCAAACTGGGAAGAATCCTCCTTACTCAACTTAGCTAAGAGATGTGGAGAAACACAGACACTCCTCGCGGGGAAATCAGATAACGCATATTACACACACAATTACATTCAAAGAAAACATCGTATAAACAATTACAATTTACACTCATACAAATAGTAAAAGTACATCATGCTCGCAAATAGAAAGAAAGCTTAATGATTGCAAGAAGGTTACAGAGTTCCCACCTGATTTGATGACAAGCCACGCCTACCTCGTATTTCTCAATCCACCGGTTCATCCTTGAATCAGTCGTTGTTAATATAGACTAACTGTTAATCACACAAGCACTCTAATAATTTAGCCAATAGGCTCACACAATAACCATAGCACAAAATCATACAATTCTCCAGTTAAAGGTTGGGTAAACTATCTAACGATTCAAAACCCATTTATGGTTACACATTTTCATTCTCCACCTTTAGCATATCTAAGAGTTTACTAATCCAATTGGGTTGGTTCTAAAATCCATTTGTTAAGCCTTAAGAAGATCTACAACTTTGTAGAAGGAACCAATAGTCAATTCGGACCATGAGGGGTCCAAAACATCAAAATAGGAAAACAGGATATAAGACTAAGCCCACCAAACCGGCCCATTAACTTAAGGCCTAACCATCTGGTCCACTGACGGTGACTAACGGTCAAATGAGTCTAGTAACAGTAGATGTCATTCGATGTCAAAGTCAAGTATAGGTCAAAGTCCATGGTCTAGTCAAGTTAACGGTCTACTGGTCTGGTCACTGAGTCAAATCGGGTCAAATACTGGTTACTGAGTTAACTCAGTCAGATAGCTGAGTCAAAAAGACTAACAACTTGTTTGTTTGCAGCTGGCTCGGTGTCTGGGTCTGAGTCAACCCCTGAAATGCGCCGAGTCAGCAGTCAGACTATTTGGTTTGCATTTCTTATAACCTCTGAGTCGGCATTTGAGTCAGGCCTAACCCCTTACTCGAGCCCTATAGAGTCAGGCATTACCATGCCCCTGAGTCCCTGCTACCACCTCTGAGTCGCTGAAGTTGAATAAAATGACCTCGACGCTTTATATCAAAAAATCGCATTTCCTTTCTAATTTTCTTTATTTGTTCCGTCGAGAGCAGAGATGGGAGATAAGGAACCAAAGCCAAGATCTATTCTCAACTGATATCTCCTTCATCTTTCTCAACAAATCAACTAATTTCTATCTCCATCGTCACTCTCATCTCATCTTTTCATCTCTTTCGAATCATCTAAAAGCTTCTTTAAGAATCATCATCATCTTCAGGTATAATTCTTCATCCATATTGATTTTCATATGGGTTTTATGTGATTTGGAACATTGGTTCTTTAATTTTCATATGGGTTTTATTTGATTTAGAACATGGGTTTTTATTTATATTTTCTGGTTGAATATTTGATTGTGTTTGTGAAAATGCCAAGGAGAGAATTGTTAATGTACTTTCTAATTATGATAGAACATAGGTTTTTATTTATATTTTCTGGTTGAATATTTGATTGTGTTTGTGAAAATGACAAGGAGAGAATTGTTACTGTACTTGCTAATTATGATAGAACATGGGTTTTTCCTTTTTATAGTTAGGATTTTAGACCATACAGTGGTATATGACAAATTGACAACTAATTGATTTTTTCCTCCAAAAATTTAATTGGCTCTTCGTAGTTTAATTAACCCAGAAGTGTATCTGAAAAGCCAATAAAATTACGAACAATGACATTTAACAAAATCAGAACAAATATGGGGAGTAGATGATAACAACCTAGTTACCCTTAATAGCTAACTAGTTACGTTTAGTTGTCACTAATAACCTATATATATTTAAACAACCTACAAATGATTATATTTGTGAAAACAAAGAAAATAAGAAAACTAATGATGGTGACATAGGTAGAGTATGAATTGTGATGTATCAATGGAATCATTGAGTTGTTTACTAATCCCAATTGTATGAAGATACCCTTTTCCCTTTTGGTTTTTTGATTTTAGTGGGGATTGGTCAGTGGATTATCGGTTGTTGATTTTGGTGTCGAGCCATGTATATACGATGATAAAATAGCATCACTTCCTAAGTAAATTTTAATCGAAACGTCACGTAAATGATTCTTGATTCTTAAAATGTCTGATTTAAAACTAAACTTGGCGAACCAGCTACAAGGGAACGAGTGGTCGACACTGTTCGATTAGATTCAATGTCCTAACTGATGCAAATTTATGGAATTTTGCTTCAAAACACATGTTCCCCATGAAAAATAGTGCTTACACCCTTCAACGTCTACATGGCAGATAAGCCTTTTAGTAATTCTGAATGCATAGAGATCATGCTTAGTGGTAATTTACTTTGTCTGGTAATTCTCAGTAGTTAGCACACTCTATTCTGTTTCAAATTACCCACGTATTGTATTTGTTTTACTTTATGCTAGTTCTCTATGGAGAAAAAAGAAGAGGAGAAATCAAATAAGATAACTTTTAGGAAAGTCCCAGAATTTAGAGGGTTATTTATTGACCAATGTTTGGCACAAGCTACTGAGTATGGGTTTTCTGGAACTTCTTTGAAGAAAACTTCGTGGGGAAATTTGTGCAAATTCTTTTCTGAGAAGTATGACTGCACTATCACACAAAAGAAGCTGAGAAACCACTGGGATTACTTGCGCAACCAATATGTCACTTGGTCCCGTCTGTTAGCAAGAACCGGGCATGGGTACAACGTGGAGACGAACACTTTTGATTGGAGCGAAGAGAAATGGATTGAATTAGACAAGGTAAGAGATTGTTTCACTTTATTTGGACTTTATGATTTAATTGAATTTATTTCTACTAGATGTCAGTTGTAACTAATAGGTATTGATTATGCTTTGGTAACTCGTTAGTGTTATGAATACCTCCTTAACTGCAATATGGAATTCCCACTTGCATCCCCATAAGTACCAAAAGATTTTTAACGTACACATTAGTGAGAGAACAGTACAAATAGATACCCTTTTGACTGACCAGTATTGTTATCAGTCGCCACCTTGCAAGAGAGAACAGTACCAAAGGCAGCAAAGGTTATCAAACAATGCCTTGTTATCTATGGATGAGTCCAAATTCTCTATGAATATATTTGCCTGCCCACTTTTTTCTATACTGGGATCACGATGAGAGAACGTAATTATAACCTTAATGAACCAATAATGTTCTGCTTGGTGCATCTAATTATAACTTTGATTGTATAATCAGCTGAACATATTTATTGATTTTACTTTCTAAATGATGCAGACAATCAAAAACGCCAGTCAATTCAAGAATAAGGGACTGGAAGATGCAGAGAAGTTGCAGAATTTATTTGATGGGAAGTTCTCTACCGGAGTTAATAGGGATACACCTGGAAGAATGGAACCGCCTTGTTTAGCTGGAACTTCTACAACTAATGGATCTGATTATCGAACAAGTCATGGAAAAGAACAAAATCATGAGGATGATAACGAGGTTGATTCTAGTCTAAATACAAAGGGGAGTGGAAGGAAAAGGAAGAAGGAAATGGACGAAGCCTCAAATGATTTATTAACTGAAAAAAATTGTTCTATTGTCACATCAATGGAGACTCATCTTCAACATAAGAAACTTGCCCTAGAAAAGGATAACGCAGCCGAATTCGTGAAAGCTTTGGATAAATTATTTGAGACTGATTGTATCACAATGGATGACTATTTGAGCATAAGTCTAAAAGCTTCAGAAAAGCCTAGTTGGCAGAAATTGTTTGTCAGTTTGAAAAGCGATGACCTTCGTGTTGCATTTGCACACAAACTTTTAAAAGAACGTTGAAAATTTTTGAATTAGGAAATAGCTAGAGATGTTGAGGGTTGCAAAACAGTAGAAAGACAAAACATTCGTGTTTGTTAATTACGTACTCGAGTTTTAAATTATGTGGAATGTTGAATGAATGAAATCAGTATTTATTGAAGTTACTGATTGAATCAATATTATTTGTGCTTAATGAATGAATGTTGAATGGATGAATCCGTATTTTCTTATTGGTTACATTCAGTTGTTTGCTGGTTATTTTTTTATTTGTGCTTTTAACCCTTTTCTCTCATTGCCTTTGCAGATTGGGAAGGCTACAAGGAAGAGGGTTCAGACAAGGGGAGAACTTAAATACATGCAAGTACTCATTTTCTTATATAGGTTTGTGAATGAATGCTTGTGTTGTATTGAAATTGAGTTTGGTGGATTCTTTAAAGTATATGTGCAATTGGGTATTGTTTGAGTACACCAATCTTGACTAAATATTGTATTGAAATTGAGTTTCTTTCATATACTTGGTCTTTTCAGGAAAATGAAAACCTTATTATCTCAACTAGTAGTTTTATGTCTGTTAGTGAAGAAACTTAAGAAGGCTAGTTTCCTCCATATATGAAGACAACTTGTGCTAGTTTCCTCCATATCTGAAGACAACTTGTGCTACTTGCCTCCATATTTGGAGACAACTTGGGATAGTTGCTTTCACTTTTGAAGATAACTTTGGGCTAGTTGCCTCCATATTTAGAGACAACTTGGGCTAGTTGCTTTCACTTTTGAAGTCAACTTGAGCTAATTGCCTCAGATTCGGAGACAACTTAAGTTAGTTGTCTCCATTTGTTTTAGCAACTTGAGTTAGTTGTCTCAATTCTATTGGAGACAACTTGTGCTAGTTGCCGTCATTTTCGAAACAACTTGAGCTAGTTGCCTCATATTTGAAAACAACTTCAACAAGTTGACTTCACATGGTGGTGGTGGCGACGATGACGGCGGTGGCGGTGGACATGAGGAAAGTGGTGGTGGTTGGCAGTGGCGGTGGTGGTCGACAATGGTGGCGGTGGTCGGCAGTGGGGGTGGTTTTCGGCGGTGGTTGAGGAAGGTGGTGGTGGACGGCGGTGGGGGTGGACGACGGCGGGGGTAGACAGTAATGGTGCTGGTTGGTGGCGGCGGTTGGTGGTGGTGGATGGCGGCGGTGGTTGACAATGATGGTGGTTGGTGGTGGTCAATGGTGGTGGGTAGTACATGTAGTGTTTTTTTTTTTTTTTGAATAGTGGTTAGTAGTGGTTTTGTATATAGACTATACAAAAGAGAATAATTTAGTAATGTATTAAGCTTATGGGTATAATTTAATTTTGTAAGGGTATATTTCAATGGGCCTCATAGTAGGGGTATATAGATAATGTTTCCTTCAACTAAACCCTAATTTACCTTTTTATTTTGATTCTTCATCAGAACAGCCTCGCATCATCAATTCATCATCAACCCATTCGGTCTTCATCTAACATCAACTCAAAATAATCATCGGTTACACCCAATACTAAAATCAGAAACCCTAATTCTACTTCTCCTTGATTAATCCTTTCGGTTGAATTCTAAATCAACTACTCAAACACCACCAACAACAACGACTGTTCAATGACATTTCCACTCATACTTTGATTTCAGAATCCTCACTGAATCGCCAGAGGCGAAGAACATAAGAAGAAGAAAATAAGAGAAGAAGAAAGAAGAAAAGAAAGAAGAGTTATCTTCTCGGTTGGGTGAAGATAATGAAAAAGCGGGGGTCTAACAACCTCACCAATATTTCGCTTAGAAATCTGTATGGACTAACTCCAATTTACTTTCAAGAGAATCAACTAGACAGTCAGACTCAATCTTAAGAAAAGTATATCAAAGAGTTATATCTCAATTTCTCAATTCAATCCACAATCAAACAAATAGGAATTTGCGAGCCTGATTGAATACAAGAGAAATAACTTGAATGGTACCAAAGACCAATGTTCAAGGATCAATCAATTTCAATCAACAACTAAAGGTTGGATTTACCAATTGATCGATTCAACGCACAACCTATGATATTTCAATTATATAACAAAATATAATGCGAAAAAGAAATAACACAGACACCAGAAGTTTTGTTAATGAAGAAACCGCAAATACAGAAAACCCCCGAAACCTAGTCCAGATTTGAACACCACACTGTATTAAGCCGCTACAAACACTATCCAACTACAAAGCTAACTTCGGTCTGGAATGTAGTTGAACCCTAATAAATCTCACATTGATTCAAGTTACAGTCATGCTCCTTATGTCTCTGATCCCAGCAGGATACTACGCACTTGATTCCCTTAGCTGATCTCACCCACGACTAAGAGTTGCTACGACCAAAAGTCGAAGACTTGATAAAAAAATTGTATCACACAGAAACGTCTATTGAATAGATAAATCTGCCTCCCACAGATATACCTATGAGTTTTTGTTCCGTCTTTTGATAAATCAAGGTGAACAGGAACCAATCGATAACCCGGACTTATATTACCGAAGAACATCCTAGAATTATCAATCACCTTACAATAATCTTAATCGATTAACGAAACTAGATATTGTGGAATCACAAACGATGAGACGAAGGTGTTTGTAACTACTTTTCTATCTTGCCTATCGGAGATATAAATCTCAAGCCAATCTTACGATTGCACTCAATCACGATAGAAACAGCAAGATCAGATCACACAACTACAGAGAAAATAGTTGGGTCTGGCTTCACAATCCCAATGAAGTCTTTAAGTCGTTAACCTATAGGGTTTCGTGAAAAACCTAAGGTTAAAGGAGAATCAACTCTAGCTTATACAACTAGTATCACACAGGAGGTGTGGGGATTAAGTTTCCCAGTTGCTAGAGTTCTCCTTTATATAGTCTTCAAATCAGGGTTTGCAATCTAAGTTACCTGGGTAACAAAGCATTCAATATTCATTGTTAGATGAAAACCTGATTAGATTCAAGCTAATATCTTTCAACCGTTAGATCGTACTTAGCTTGTTATACACAAATGAAATGTAACTTCATTTAGGTTTGAGTAAACGTACCTTAAACGTGTACACTTAGTCGGTTCAACAATAGTTAACCAATGGTTAGCCATATGAGCACTTTCATATCAACCTTATTCATCTTTACCATAACTAGTTCAAATGACTCAAATGAACTAGTTAGAGAGTTGTTCAATTGCTTAGATCTTATAAAAGTATACAAGACACAATCGAAGCAAAAACGGTTTTGATTCACTCGAATCGATTCATGAACATTATAGCCATGGTTTGCAAAGATTGCATTCCTTATTATATAAATGTTTTAGTTCATGAACAAACTGATTTTAGAAAGTAACATACTTAAGTATGCAAACAGGTACGCGTACTTAAGTAACCGGATTGAGTTTGTTTTTCACTTTCAAACTCCAGCAGAAATTTACGGACATGAACTTTCCGCCAGTATGCGTACGGGTACGCATACTTACCCGAATTTCCAACAACCGCCAGTACGCGTACGGGTACGCATACTTTGGGTTCCCGGTTTTGGAATTTTACACAAATGTGAGAACACACTATGTGTATATCCAAAGATGGTTACATGTTCTAAACTCTCATTTCAATCATTGAAACTTTCTTAGAGGATGTTAAAATAGTCGTTATTCACAAACTATTTTCATCAAAGCGATTTTCAAGTTATTGAAATAATCAACATGACTTTCATCACGAGTAAAGATGAACTTGGCTAAAGAGAAAGCTTACCAACACATATTTCGAGAAATAGATAAGCGAGATAAACTCGTCTCGAAATACCAAATGTGTATAATTGAAGTCTATATAGCAATACGACTTTTGTCTCAAAATAGGAGATAGAATAGATAGACTTTTGAGTGATAGTTAAGTTCAAGTCTCCACATACCTTTTGTTGATGAAGTACCATAAGTTCCCTTGAGTAGTTCTTCGTCTTCATTCGATGAATGCCGTGGAGTCTAAGGATCAACTACACTTACTATCCTAATCCGAGACTTAGTTATAAGTAGACTAGAAATCAAGACTTATATTTTGGCAACTAAACTTTACAAACAAGCTTGAGATAGCAACGCTTGCGAGTTCGACCGAGCAGTGCTCTAACAGATAAGACCAAAGAGAATTACTAGGACACCCAATTCATTAGATGTGGGAAGGCACCTGATGCCCCGAGAAGAATTATTGACTGCCTTAATAGTCTTTGTTGTGTAAAGACTATTTTGCCCTTCAACCAAATCTGATGATATCTTCTTCGTCCGGTATTCGAATGACACGTTCGAGTAGCCCATTTCGCACAACTTTTCGAGACCTATTCAATGATACAAGTTTCGTATCTAAATTATTGTTAGGTTAATTTCCATTAATTAAGGTTCATATTCGGTTAATCGAGTCATTAACGGCTAAGTCGTTTCTTGACTGGTCAAATAGCATTGACGAGATTGTGAATCCTTACATTCTACCCACCTTATAAGAATTTTATCCCTCGAAAATTATATCGATCTACCGCTCGATGTAAGCACTACTCATACTTACTGACGCACAAAATTTAGCTCATTTCAAATGAGTTCGATCGAAGCAACATGAAATGAAACATAATTTACATGGCTCTCTACAACTTAGATCTAAAGTTTGTAGCTCTAGGTTCAACTACAATAATTTATGTTCTAACAAAGAATTATGTCTAAGTTCTTTGCGCTAATATTTATAGTCTATTATTTAGAAATTTCTTAATTTGATGTAGTTTCATATTTGTTATATATATTTATCCATATAACTAATCCAAATTTGATTTCATGTCAATCTATATTATCTAATATTTTAACTTTACTGTTATACAATATACAAAATTTTCAAAATATTATCTACTATAAATTTGCTATTAACTTAATTACTCAAATATTATTGTCAACTATGTTATTATTCTCATTATTCTTATTATCATCGTTATTGGTTTGTTGATAGTCCAGTAGGTACACTAAGTCTTAATTTTTTTTATATATGACTACATCCACGTAAATATTTCTAATTGATTTTGTTTATTCATATTGAATTCATATACTATATCTTGAATTTTTTTGGCTTAGTAATTTAATATGATTTAAATTTGAGTCTGCATAAAATTGTAATATATCCTAATAGTCTTTAGATTTTGTTATTAATATAAAGAATCCTATTAATATACGAATCTATTTTCTTTTAAATCTAAAATTGTACTAAGCATCCAAATACTATTATTACTACTTCACGTGTATTTGTTTAATTATTTTTATTTATTTATTTTAAAATGATTTACTAAGTCATTTATTTGACTAAATATATTTTGGGTACAAGATTACTAACAAATAAGTTCTTAAGTCTAATCTAATAAGTTTTATATTAACTATATGATTTAAACGCAAAACATATATTTCTAATTTGTCATTAGTTTAATTTACAAAACTCAACCGTAGATGAGCATTAATAATTTTCCATTTTAATAGATTGATGGCCCTACATAAAATCTAGGTACTCAATGAATTTCCTAAATTTGGGATTTATCAAATATACTAACCTCGTTATTTTTCTAGTGTTCGATTGTCTATGTATTCATAATTTTAGACTAATTATTCTCTAATCTCTTTTCAAAGCATAAAGTAATTGGTTTACCCTACAATTTTTACTTCATATAACGTACACATAGCCAAACAAACAAATCAATCAACCAAATAAATATTTTAGTTATTGATAGCTTTTAGTGATTAAGATTTATCTCACAGCCCAATCTAATTCTAAACTAATCTAGTTATTTATCTGGAACTAAGAATTATCTATCGTTTCCCATGTAAGATCTAATAGTGAGCTTTGATACCAACTTGTGACGCCCCAAATACTAAACCTGCTTAGCTAATAGAATTACAACCTAATTGAAGCATCAAATCCATATTATCGATTCTAAGAATCATAATTACATAAACTGATTCCCATAAAAATTCTATATACTCTAATATTATATAAGTGAAAAATCTCTTGAGTGATACGAATGTAATGATGTGTTGTTTTACAGATTAACAAAACAATCTAAAGACTTAAAGGCATAGACAAATAAAGCTCCCACGTTGAACAGTGAGAAACCCCTCGCTTCTTATTAGCCGAAATAGGCCTTTTTTGAGTTTTATGAAACGAGCGTTTTGGTGAGGACACTTGGCAACGTATAATTGGTTTAAACCTTGGATCTGCTCTGCCCGACAACTAAGTTTGGAACTCTCTCCCGACAACTAAGTTTGGAAATAATCAACATTTTCTTATGTGATTAAGTTTTGGCGTAAAGAATTTTCGTTTCCTTATGTGATCTAACCGGATTTCCTATCATTGAACAAATACCAAAGTTAACCGGATTTGCGAATCCAGTTTTGTGCAAGTCTATATAAAAGAAACCTTTAACATACCCTTTCCTCCTGCGAAGAATCAGATCATATCTTGAACCGTGCTCAGTTTCAAAGGTATTTTTAATTTTTTTTCGTATTTTTAATTTTTTTTTCAAATTTTGGTTTCTTGGAATTTAATTGATTTGCTATTACAATTGTTTAATTTCTTTGGCTTTTAATTATGGTTTCTCTCACTTTCGAGCTTACAATTACTTCATACCAATTACAGGCAATTAGACATGTCTCTATCAAGGTTCCAATGGTTCTTCTCTATTTCTTACGCGGTTCGGATGTAATAACCTCTCGCTAAAACAAGCTCCCACTGCAGCACACCGATAAACAAGGTTCCATTTGATGTTTATAAGAGTTACGTTTTGAGGAGAATGTGGATCGGGATGAAGAAGAAGATGATGCCATCGTTCTTTCATCAAAAGAGGTAATCGGTGTTAATGCATGTTTTTCATTAGAAGTAATATTCTTACTAAACGTGGTAATGTGTTAAAAATCCCTAGACATCAAGAAAATGGTCGGTTAGGCATTCATAAAAAGCTTTTGAACAATGTATTAATGGCCACGTGAATATAACGGCTTTTTGCCATAAAGTTATGGCGGCAAGACGAAGGCACACTCAAGTTATATTGTACCTACCAGTCAAAAACGGAAAAACCTATATTATATCTCCCCCTCTTTAAGGCAAGCAAGCTTAATCGAAATCCTTACTCTCTTTTTTGGTTCACCAAACGGAAAATGGTTAACCAAACGGATTAGGGATTAAAATGTGGCTATTGTTGGTGATTTTCACAATTCTAATAGTTGGCAGCTGCAATTTAGACGAGCACTTGATCCAGCAAAAAGCAATGATTCGCTTGAGCTGAGATAAAACGTGCGAAGCATTTAGTTTAAACTTCGAGGGTGAAGACGTGTTGGAGGGGTAAGTATTTAGTATTCGCTTCAGGTGGACTGTAACTAAGGACCTATGCAACAGTAACTTGGATAACGTTTTTAAACAACTCCCTCCTAAAGTTTGATGCAAAGAATCTTCTTTTATCTTTCGACATCAAGTCACAGTTGTTAGCTAGGAAGGAATTTATTGTTGATTTAAGAGGGAGTAATGTTTTTGGTCCAAAGGTCTATACGCAATAGTTTAGCAATTGTGGAAGTATCAAAATGTATAGTCCAGTTACCGGAGGTAGATTGATACTCCACGAAGAAGAGTTGATAGTTTTGGTTAAACAAACTCGACTTACTCATATAGTTTAACCCAAACATTAATCACCTAAACGTCGGGTCAATCTTCTAGCCTAGAGTTTTCCTAACCTAACATAATTTTATAATTAAAAATGGCTAACTTTAATGCCATTAAGGGGCCATGGCCGGGCTGTAAGCCCCCGACCAATTTTACTCGACTAGCAAAACACCGAGGCTGCAGGGTTTTAACAAACTTATAGGTTTAATTAACCAATCACGGTTAATTTTAATGTGGGGATTAATTGTGCCCGTACTAGGCACAAAATATGAGAAAGATAAAAAAGAAAAACCAAATTTCAATTTGGAATTCATGACGTGACAATATTTAATATTGGTTTAAAAATTACAAACTCAAAAAGAAAACCTAGCTTACCGTGTTTGGAATTTTATTGAAGTCCAAATTCAATTTGGAAATCGAGTGCCTACCATATTATGACTTTTTTTTTCCAAATTTTCTGCGAAAATAAAAGGAAAAAATAAATAAAATCGCAACACCAAATCAAAAATACATCGCCATGGGGAGGGGCGAAAACCCACGCACACCAAATCAAAAATGCACCGCCACGGGGGGAGGGGGGCGAAGCCCCGTGCACACCAAATCAAAAATGCATCGCCACGGGGAGGGGCGAAGCCCCGCGCACACCAAATCAAAAATGCATCGCCACGGGGAGGGGTAAAGCCCCGCACACACCAAGTTAAAAGAGAAAAATGCCCGGTGCGTAGCACGGGCACAAATCTAGTACATACATAAAAGATAAACAACATCTTCAGTTCGCTAAAACCTTAAGCTACGAAAATGGATATCTTCACGCGCACTATTGATAAGCACGTAAGTGTGACACATTTTCACCCATAACTACATTATCTAAGACTCATTTTATTTCTAATAAAGTTGTTTTAAGTCTTTTCTAGGGAATAAGCTCTTGCGACGAAATTGGCTCGAAAAGTGGTGTTTTACACCCCAGGATAGAGTACTAAAGGCACCCCAGAAATGCACCGGAAGCACCCCAAAAATATGGCGGAGGAACCCCAGAAAAATTACTATATACGCCCAAAAATTACTATTTGCACCCCATAAGACAAGTGCTAAAGGGACACCCGTGCAGGATTAGGGAGAGGACATCTTCTTCTCAAATTCAAAAATAAATTTTGGCGGGAAAACCATTTCATCTCTGGCAGAATTTCGATCGGATGTTTGGACGTGATTTAGTGATATTCAATCCCTGAAACTTAGTGGGTAGACGTGATATGACTATAGAAAGCTGGTATGGGTGTTCGTTTGGATCAGAATTGGCTGAATCGTGTCATGGAGCAAAACAGGGGAGTACGTGCAAAGGGAGAAGATATTCACGCGTTTGCTGTTGCTGGAGTGTGCTGGGAGAGTTTGGAATGTGCTGGGAGAATGCTATAGGCGTGTAAGAGTTAAACAAGGAGAGTTTTCATCTGTAAAACGCGTAAGGAGCTAAAACAGGAAAAAAAATATCCGAAAATATTTTCTTTCACTGCCGAGAATTTGTGAAGTTATGGAGGAGATTCAATGCATATTTCGGGTATAAATAGAGTCCCTTGGGGTCATATAAGGGGTTCGAGAGTTGGGAGCATTTAGGAAGAACCAGAGAGTCGAGAAATCAAGTGGCAGAAAAACTCCATTTTCTGCTGTTGTGAAGAACACGAAGAACATAAGACGCACGTAGAACCGTTGTTTTCCAACAGTGACAACGACAATTGTTTGTGGGTCGTATTGCTACAGTGACAACAACACTTCATTTTTATCGTTCTCTGTAACAGCTCGGTTTGTAACAAATAAAAGTGTTACAAACCCGGTTTTATTGTTTTTCTCCCATTTCATTATTGTGAACACCATTTTTGAGCAATAAAGATGAATTTTGAGCGTGTTTCCATGATGATGAGCTAATTCTCGCGTAACCAAGGCACGGAGGAAGCTATTTATGCATGAATAATTGGTAACTATTCTATTTTTCTCTAATTTGTATTTTATAATTCACTCAATCACTACTTTGTAGAATTTTAATTGTTTGCATTATTTTCTTAATTAGTTGTGATTCAATTAGATAGGTTATACTTTGTTTAGATAATCTATGCTTAGGGCATACAATTAATGTTTGAGAATATGCCTGATTATTTGTGAATTAAGAAATAAGAGATTTAAAAGATAATTAGAGTTTTGGAATTCTTACCATCATTCATTCATGTGTAATAGTGGAATCTAGTGTCTTGGTTATTTTCAATCTTGAAATTAAATTTGGAATTAAATTTTCTCTATTTTTAGTTTAAATAAGTCTAAAATCAATAGCTTTCACAAGTCTCAACGAATCATTTTTACTACAACTTCAAAATCACATCAACTATTTCTTCTGATCACTGAAACTGAAGTGGGAACAAGTGAGCACATCATCCCAAAGGGGTGCCCAATGGAAACAAATAAGATTCAAGTAATCACTAACATGCTTCACAGTTCTAAAATAATAACAATAATTTAAGAACGATAATAAATTGAAACATTCAGAAATCCATGCGACAAGAAGAAAGTGTTATCCTAACATCGCCAAATTCATTGGAGAAGACGATGCGAGAATAACCCTAATCAATAATAATAACATCGTCCACACAGAGTGCCCATACAAACCATGATTCAGAATATTACCATCAAGATCAGAAAGTTAGACAAACAAGTATAATATGCACACAAGTGATTTCCCCAAGATAAAATAGTATATATAATAACGAAACGGGGAAGAAGCCGCCCTACTATGTAAATATCGAAACGGGGAAGAAGCTGCCCTATTAGGTAAATATCGAAACGGGGAAGAAGCCGCCCGACTATTAATATTGTATATACTATTGAAACGGGGAAGAAGCCGCCCTACTATGATACTACCGACACGGGGAAGAAGCCGCCCTACTAGAATAATATTCAAACGGGGAAGAAGTCGCCCTACTCAACTAAGCTAAGAGCTGTGGAGAAACACAGACACTCCTCGCGGGGAAATCAGACAACGTATATTACACACACAATTACATTCAAAGCAAACATCGTATAAGCAATTACAATTTACACTCATACAGATAGTAAAAGTACATCATGCTCGCAAATATAAAGAAAACTCAATGATTACAAGAAGGTTACAGAGTGCCCACCTGATTTGATGACAAGCCACGCCTACCTCGTATTTCTCAATCCACCGGTTCATCCTTGAATCAATCGTTGTTAATATAGACTAACTTTTAATCACACAAGCACTCTAAGAATTTAGCCAATAGGCTCACACAATAACCATATCACAAAATCATACAAGTCTCCAGTTAAAGGTTGGGTAAACTATCTAACGATTCAAAACCCATTTATGGTTACACATTCTCATTCTCCACCTTTAGCATATCTAAGAGTTTACTAATCCAATTGGGTTGGTTCTAAAGTCCATTTGATAAGTCTTAAGAAGATCTACAACTTTGTAGAAGGAACCAATAGTCAATTCGGACCATGAGGGGTCCAAAACATCAAAATAGGAAAACTGGATATAAGAATAAGCCCACCAAACCGGCCCATTAACTTAAGGCCTAACCATCTGGTCCACTGACGGTGACTAACGGTCAAAGGAGTCTAGTAACAGTCGACGTCAGTCGATGTCAAAGTCAAGTATAGGTCAAAGTCCATGGTCTAGTCAAGCTAACGTTCTACTGGTCTGGTCGCTGAGTCAAATCGGGTCAAATCCTTGTTACTGAGTTAACTCAGTCAGATAGCTGATTCACAAAGACTACCAACTTGTTTGTTTGCAGTTGACTCGGCGTATGGATCTGAGTCAACCCCTGACTCGCGCCGAGTAAGCAGTCAGATTGTTTGGTTTGCATTTCTTATAACCTCTGAGTCGGCATCTGAGTCAGAACTAACCCCTGACTCGATCCCTATAGAGTCAGGCATTACCATGCCCCTGAGTCGCTGGCTACCACCTCTTAGTCGTTGAAGTTGACAAAAATGACCTCGACGCTTTATATCAAAAAATCACATTTCCTTTCTCATTTTCTTTGTTTGTTCCGTCGAGAGCAAAGATGGGAGAAAAGGAAACAAAACCTAGATCTATTCTCAACTGATATCTCCTTCATCTTTCTCAACAAATCCACTAATTTCTATCTCCATTGTCACTCTCATCTCATCTTTTCATCTCTTTCGAATCATCTAAAAACTTCTTTAAGAATCATCCTCATCTTCAGGCATAATTATTCATCCATATTCATTTTCATATGGGTTTTATGTGATTTGGAACATTGGTTCTTTCATTTCCATATAGGTTTTATTTGATTTAGAACATGGGTTTTCATTTATATTTTCTGGTTGAATATTTGATTGTGTTTGTGAAAATGCCA
>JAJJMB010003633.1:3052320-3065074 GCA_023531105.1 Papaver atlanticum
TTAGGATTTTAGACCATACAGTGGTATATGACAAATTGACAACTAATTGACTTTTTTCCTCCAAAAATTTAATTGGCTCTTCGTAGTTTAATTAACCCAGAAGTGTATTTGAAGAGCCAATAAAATTATAAACAACGACACTTAACAGAATCAGAACAAATATGGGAAGTAGATGATAACAACCTAGTTACCCTTAATAGCTAACTAGCTGCGTTTAGTTGTCACTAATAACCTATATATATTTAAACAACCTACAAATGATTATATTTGTGAAAACAAAGAAAATAAGAAAACTAATGATGGTGACATAGGTAGAGTATGAATTGTGATGTATCAATGGAATCATTGAGTTGTTTACTAATCCCAATTGTATGAAGATACCCTTTTCCCTTTTGGTTTTTTGATTTTAGTGGGGATTGGTCAGTGGATTATCGGTTGTTGATTTTGGTGTCGAGCCATGTATATACGATGATAAAATAGCATCACTTCCTAAGTAGATTTTAATCGAAACGTCACGTAAATGACTCTTGATTCTTAAAATGTCTGATTTAAAACTAAACTTGGCGAACCAGCTACAAGGGGACGAGTGGTCGACACTGTTCGATTAGATTCAATGTCCTAACTGATGCAAATTTATGGAATTTTGCTTCAAAACACATATTCCCCATGAAAAATAGTGCTTCCACCCTTCAACGTCTACATGGTAAATGAGCCTTTTAGTAATTCTGAATGCATAAAGATCATGCTTAGTGGTAATTTACTTTGTCTGGTAATTCTCAGTAGTTAGCACACTCTCTTCTGTTTCAAATTACCCACGTATTGTATTTGTTTTACTTTATGCTAGTTCTCTATGGAGAAAAAAGAAGAGGAGAAAGCAAATAAGATAACTTTTAGGAGCGTCCCAGAATTTAGAGGGTTATTTATTGACCAATGTTTGGCACAAGCTACTGAGTATGGGTTTTCTGGAACTTCTTTGAAGAAAACTTCATGGGGAAATTTGTGCAAGTTCTTTTCTGAGAAGTATGATTGCACTATCACACAAAATAAGTTGAGAAACCACTGGGATTACTTGCGCAACCAATATGTCACTTGGTCCCGTCTCTTAGCAAGAACCGGGCATGGGTACAATGCGGAGATGAACACTTTTGATTGGAGCGAAGAGCAATGGATTGAATTAGACAAGGTAAGAGACTGTTTCACTTTTGTTTGGACTTTATGATTGAATTGAAATTATTTCTACTAGATGTCAGTTGTAACTAATAGGTATTGATTATGCTTTGGTAACTCGTTAGTGTTATGAATACCTCCTTAACTGCAATATGGAATTCCCACTTGTATCCCCATAAGTGAAAAAGTGGGGGTTCAACAACCTCACCCTATAATTCGCTTATCAATCTGTATGGACTAACTCCCTAATACTTTTAAGAGAATCAATTAGACAGTGAGACTCAATCTTAATAAAAAGTATATCAAGGAGTTATATCTCAATTTCTCGATTCAATACTTACTCAAGCAAATAGAAATCTGCGAGTCTAATTGAATACAAGAGAAATTAACTTGAACTGTACCAAAGACCAATGTTCAAGTATAAATCAATTTCAATCAACAACCAAAGGTTGGATTTACCAATTGATCGATTCAACACACAACCTGTGATATTTCAATTATGTAACAAAATATAATGCAGAAAAGAAATAACACAGACACCAGAAGTTTTGTTAACGAGGAAACCGCAAATGCAGAAAACCCCCGGGACCTAGTCCAGATTGAACCCACACTGTATTAAGACGCTACAGACACTAGCCTACTACAAACTAACTTCAGTATGGACTGTAGTTGAACCCCAATCAATCTCACACTGATCCAAGGTACAGTTGCGCTCCTTACATCTTTGATCCCAGCAGGATACTACGCACTTGATTCCCTTAGCTGATCTCACCCACAACTAAGATTTGCTACGACCCAAAGTCGAAGACTTTAATAAACAAATCTGTATCACATAGAAAAGTCTATAGGAATAGATAAATCTGTCTCCCATAGAAATACCTACGAGTTTTGTTCTGTCTTTTGATAAATCAAGGTGAACAGGAACCAATCGATAACCCGGACTCATATTCACGAAGAACAACCTAGAATTATCAATCACCTCACAATAATCTTAATCGACTAGCGAAACAAGATATTGCGGAATCACAAATGATGAGACGAAGATGTTTGTGACTACTTTTCTATCTTTCCGATCGGAGAAATTAATCTCAAGCCAATCTTACGATTGCACTCAATCACGATAGAAACAGCAAGATCATATCACCCAACTACAGAGAAAATAGTTGGGTCTGGCTTCACAATCCCAATGAAGTCTTCAAGTCGTTAACCTACAGGGTCTCGGTAGAAACCTAAGGTTAAAGGAGAATCGAATCTAGCTTATACAAATAGTATCACACATGAGGTGTGGGGATTAGGTTTCCCAGTTGCTAGAGTTCTCCTTTATATAGTCTCCAAATCATGGTTTACAATCTAAGTTACCTTGGTAACAAAGCATTTAATATTCACCGTTCGATGAAAACCTGATTAGATTCAAGCTAATATCTTTCAACCGTTATATCGAACTTAGCTTGTTATACACAAATGAAATGCACGTTCATTTAGGTTTGTGTAACCGTACCTAAACGTGTACACCTAGTTGGTTCAACTGTAGTTAACCAAATGGTTAGCCATATGAGCACTTTCATATCAACCATGTTCATCTACACCATAACTAGTACAGATGACTCAAAAGAACTAGTTAGAGAGTTGTTCCATTTCTTAGATCTCATAGAAGTATACAAGACACAATCGAAGCAAAAACGATTTTGATTCACTCGAATCGATTCATTAACTTTATAGCCACGGTTTGCAAATATGCATTCCTTAGTTTATATAAGTTTAAGTTCACGAATAAACCGTTTTTAAAAAATAACCCACTATAGTACGCATGCCGGTACGCATACTTAAGTACCCGGATTGAGTTTGTTTTCAGTTCACAAACTCCAGCAGAAATTCACGGGACGTGAACTTCCGGCAGTACTCGGACTTTAGTTCCGGTTATCCTGAGCAGCAAAGTACGCATACTTTGGTTCAAGGATTTTGGACTTACACACGTATGAGTTCACATACAATGTTTATATCCATTCAAGGTTATATATTCTAAACTCTCATTTCAATCTTTAAAATATTCTTAGAGGATGTTAAATAGAGGTTATTCACACACTATTTTTCATCAAAGCAATTTTCAAGATATTGAAATAATCAACTTGACTTTCGTCACTTGTAAAGATGAACTTGGCCAAAGCGAAAGCTTACCAACACATATTTCGAGAAATAGATAAGCGAGATAAACTCGTCTCGAAATAGCAAATGTGTATAATCGAAGTCTATATAGCAATACGACTTTTGTCTCAAGATAGGAGATAGAGTAGATATACTTTTGAGTGATAGATAAGTTCAAGTCTCCACATACCTTTTAGTCGATGAAGTTCCACCAGTTCCTTGAGTAGTTCTTCGTCTTTGTATGATGAACGCCATGGAGTCTAGAGCTCAACTACACTTTCTATCCTAGTCCGAGACTTAGCTATAAGTAGACTAGAAATCAAGACTTCTAGTTTTGGCAACTAAACTTGACAAACAAGCTTGAGATAGGAATGCTTGCGAGTTCGACCGAGCAGTGCTCTAACAATCTCCCCCTTTGTCAATTTTAGTGACAATACTATCAATACATATGGAATACAAAATAAATAAACTTTGCAGCTTCTCTTCCACATGCATGATCTCCTTGGTTCTTCAACATTACTCGAAATATTCTTCACTTCCAAGTACTCCAATGATTCCAAAGATATTCAAATCAGCATCACCGTTGTTGAAGATCCATAGCCATAACAATGAGAAAACAAAAGCTCTCAATCATTGTTACACAGTGTCATAGTATTATTACACAGCATCAAAGTTCAATTGTATCACAACTTTGACAACAATAATAGGGTGATATGTATCACTCCCCCTTAGTCAATATTCCATCTCACATGGAAACCACTCCCCCTTACATAAAGATCCGAAAACCATATGTATTTGTAGTGTGAACTACACATTAATTTTCCTCCTTTTTGTCAATAAAATTGGCAAAGGTACGAAAACTAGTGGGATCCTAATGAAATTTCCATAGAGACATTTCATGACCAAAAGAAAGCACATATCAACTTTTTAGCTGCAATCATATAGCCTAAACTAAATGCATTCATCAAGGAGTTTATAAAGATACAAGATAACCCCTATAATATTCCACAGCCGCACTCCCCATAAAGATTTGGCAATTAAGCACAAGTTCAGTTAAGAACTCTCCCCCATAAAATGTCATTCCCGAAAGAATAACAAGAGCGACCTTACTTTCTCAAGAAAAGAAGGATTTCTTTGGACAACAACAAATCATATAAGAATATGAATTTGTATCCAAAATACTCAATTAAATTAACCACAAGAGAACCCATGATTAATTCAATCTGAAATGCTCAACATAAGAGAACTTATGGAGCCACACAGTATATACATAAAAAATATGGATCAGGGAAGATCAATACTGCGGAATAGATAAAGATTCATTCTATCTTTCATCACCATTTGCACAATGACATACAATAGACTTAATCTTTGTAAACAAAAGCTCATTCTTTCTTCCGTCAATATTTTCATAATGACATAAAGGCTTAACTTTTTTTTTGTCAAAAGTTTATTCATTCTTTTATCAATACTTGCATATCAACGTACGAAAGACTTAACTTTTGACAACGTATGGGACAATCATAGTTCATGGACGCAAACACACATATCTCATAACAAAGTGCAATATATAAAACCATAAAGATTAACACTGCAAAATCATCTTCCAAACAAACTTTAGAATTTAAATAAATAAATCTAAAAACATTGAAGATGAAAAACGTTGGATATAGCTATGTGTAATCACAATAATGGCTATTCCAAACTCTAGTTATTCTTCTTAAAAACACAAGAATAGAATTCTCATAAGAAGTTTCTCTAGACATTGAGACCTCCGAAAAATTCTTTATCGTCCCCGAACTCATTGTCGTCAACAGCCATAGGAAGATATGGTTCATGAAGAAAGGAGTCAATTCCAACAAACCTTCTAGGCTGAAGATGTCGAACCAGGTCCTTCTGAATCTCAAGAGTTCTCAAAATAAAAGCCTTTATTTGCTGAATCTCCTTTCTTGTCTCCTTCAACTCTTCAAGAACATCAGAAAACTTCTGAGAATTTGAAGGAACATCCCTTGGCTTCCTCACATTCCTTCGTTTTCTTTTCAAAGTTGGAGGTATTGGAGATTTTTCTTTTCCCTTCATGATTGATGGCTTATCAATCATATTAACATCTTTTCCATCAGAAGACATGATGCTTGTAGTATCCATATGATGGGTTTGTGAGAGGAAGTCACAAAAAGCTCAACAAGCAGTCTTTGGTTAAAAAGAGTTTAAGGGAAGGAAAAGATATGTAGGGCTACGAAACCTTTAAACACACAGGTTCGTGTACACACAACTTTCAACCCTAGAAAAGGCAGAATTGTCTATTTTCACCCTTTATTATTGATTAAACAGGGAAGACCTTTTCGATATCAATTAGATATGGAAAAATTCCAATCTTTCAAAACAAGCAAAGCTTAAAAAGAAAACAAATTTTTAAAACCATTTTTATTTTTCTAAAGCCTGAGATGTGCAGAATCTGGTCTCTTTTGATCAGGAACATAAGACAAGATGCACTAACCAACACAATTTAAGTTGTGCTGGGGTGAACAATAATCTGTCCACCATATCCTTTTCGATCGGAATTCAAAGGACCCTGTTTCTCATAGTGTTTAGACCATAAATTTCTTTCCAATGGTCTTGTCTTATCCTTGGAAACTAACTTATTTAACGAAGATAAAATCTTACATACCTCAGCGGTCTTCTGAACAAGTTTGAGCTTGTTTGATAATCGATTTGCTATTCGTTGAAGTTTGTTGGCATGTCTCAATTTGTGTTTATACTTGAAACACTTTGAAAGTTCATGTCCCTTGAGCGAACAATATGAGCATGTCATCCTGGAATATGATTCAGGTATCCGAGATGTGCAATCTGCTAGACACATAGTAGAACTTGATTTTTCGTCTTCATTAGAATCATAGTTGTCAGACATTTCATCAAGAGTTGCAGCAAGACCTTTGTTCCTAGTGTATTTCTTTCGATTTGGACACTCATTTGCAAAATGACCAAAACCTTTACACCTAAAGCACTATGGCATAACCTCGTCATTAGCCTCGTCAGCATCCCTGTTTTTAGGAGGAATGCGATTGTGAGGTTTAACTGACGATCTGGGTTTGTATCTGGAGAACCGTTTACTTCTCTTCAATAGAAGATCTCTAAACTGTCATGTGATCAACGAGACTGACTTGTCAAGATCTCCATCTGATGAATCAGTCTCAGAAAGATCATCTTACACTTTTACTTTTATCAAGTAATTTAGTGTTCTCTTGTGCTTTAAAAGCAACATCCTTCCCAGATTTGGATGTATGCTCATGATCAAAGATCTTTAACTTCCCAACCAGAGTGTTTATGGAAAGAGCATCAAGGTTATATCCCTCAACGATGGCATGCTTCTTAGAATCGTATCTAGATGGCAGCGATCTGAGAATTTTCATCACAATGTCCTTTTCAGGAATAGTCTTACCCAATGCAAAGGATGCATTAACAATTTCAGACACTTTGTGATTAACCTCACCAAATGAATCTTCATCTGTCATACGAAGGTTTTCCCAATCGGAATTTAGGTTTTGAAGCCTGGCTTCCTTTTCACTGGTATTCCCTTCAAATACGGTTTCTAAGATATCCCAAACATCTTTAGACCAAGTGCACGTAGTCATATGGTGCTGAAGAGATGGGGTAATGGCATGTATGATGGCATTCAAACCGTCGGAATTTGCTTTGCAGCAAGTATCTCAGCAGCGTCATATGCACCAATATCTTTAGGTACGGTCGCATCTCCTACTGCCACAACGGGAGCATCATAGCCATTAACTACATAAACCCATGATTGAAAATCACGCGCTTGAAGAAAGGCACACACATCAATTTTCCACCACAAGTAATTTGAACCATTGAAGACTGGTGGTACGTTTATAGAGATATCACTTCTGTCCATATAGTCAGATCGCTACAAACACAGACTTATAAGGTCTTATACGTGTTTGCCTGCTCTGATACCAATTGAAAAAGTGGGGGTACAACAACCTCACCCAATAATTCGCTTAGCAATCTGTATGGACTAACTCCAATATACTTTTAAGAGAATCAACTAGACAGTCAGACTCAATCTTAATAAAATGTATATCAAGGAGGTATATCTCAGTTTCTCGATTCAATACTTACTCAAGCAAATAGAAATCTGCGCGTCTAATTGAATACAAGAGAAATTAACTTGAACGGTACCAAAGACCAATGTTTAAGTATCAATCAATTTCAATCAACAACCAAATGTTGGATTTACCAATTGATCGATTCAACGCACAACCTGTGATATTTCAATTATATAACAAAATATAATGTGGAAAATAAATAACACAGACACCAGAAGTTTTGTTAACGAGCAAACCGCAAATGCAGAAAAACCCCGGGACCTAGTCCAGATTGAACACACATTGTATTAAGCCGCTACAGACACTAGCCTACTAAAAACTAACTTCGGTCTGGACTGTAGTTGAACCCCAATCAATCTCACATTGATCCAAGGTACAGTTGCGCTCCTTACATCTCTGATCCCAGCAGGATACTACGCACTTGATTCCCTTAGCTGATCTTACCCACAACTAAGAGTTGCTACGACCCAAAGTCGAAGACTTTAATAAACAAATCTGTATCACACAGAAAAGTCTACAGGAATAGATAAATCTGTCTCCCACAGAAATACCTACGAGTTTTGTTCTTTCTTTTGATAAATCAAGGTGAATAGGAACCAATCGATAACCCGGACTTATATTCCCGAAGAACAGCCTAGAATTATCAATCACCTCACAATAATCTTAATCGACTAGCGAAACAAGATAATGCGGAATCACAAACGATGAGACGAAGATGTTTGTGACTACTTTTCTATCTTGCCGATCGGAGAAATTAATCTCAAGACAATCTTACGATTGCACTCAATCACAATAGAAACAGCAAGATCAGATCACTCAACTACAGAGAAAATAGTTAGGTCTGGCTTCACAATCCCAATGAAGTTTTCAAGTCGTTAACCTACAGGGTCTCGGTATAAACCTAAGGTAAAGGAGAATCGACTCTAGCTTGTACAACTAGTATCACACAGGAGGTGTGGGGATTAGGTTTCCCAGTTGCTAGTGTTCTCCTTTATATAGTCTCCAAATCAGGGTTTGCAATCTTAGTTACCTTGGTAACAAAGCATTTAATATTCACCGTTAGATGAAAACCTGATTAGATTCAAGCTAATATCTTTCAACCGTTAGATCGAACTTAGCTTGTTATACACAAATGAAATGCACGTTCATTTAGGTTTGTGTAACCGTACCTAAACCTGTACACCTAGTTGGTTCAACAGTAGTTAACCAAATGGTTAGCCATATGAGCACTTTCATATCAACCATGTTCATCTTCACCATAACTAGTTCAAATGACTCAAAAGAACTAGTTAGAGAGTTGTTCAATTGCTTAGATCTCATAGAAGTATACAAGACATAATCGAAGAAAAAACGATTTTGATTCACTCGAATCGATTCATGAACTTTGTAGCCACGTTTTGCAAATATGCATTCCTTAGTTTATATAAGTTTATGTTCACGAATAAACCGTTTTTAGAAAATAACCCACTCAAGTACGCATACCGGTACGCATACTTGAGTACCCGAATTGAGTTTGTTTTCAGTTCACAAACTCCAGTAGAAATTCATGGGACGTGAACTTCCGGCAGTACGCGGACTTTAGTTCCGGTTATCCTGAGCAGCAAAGTACGCATACTTTAGTTCAAGTATTTTTGATTTACACACGTATGAGTTCACATACAATGTTTATATCCATTCAAGGTTATATATTCTAAACTCTCATTTCAATCATTGAAACATTCTTAGAAGATGTTAAATAGAGGTTATTCACACACTATTTTTCATGAAAGCAATTTTCAAGATATTGAAATAATCAACATGACATTCGTCACTTGTAAAGATGAACATGGCCAAAGCGAAAGCTTACCAACACATATTTCAAGAAATAGATAAGCGAGATAAACTCGACTCGATATAAAAAATGTGTATAATCGAAGTCTATATAGCAATACGACTTTTGTCTCAAGATAAGAGATAGAGTAGATAGACTTTTGAGTGATAGATAAGTTTAAGTCTCCACATACCTTTTAGTCGATGTAGTTCCACCAGTTCCTTGAGTAGGTATTCGTCTTTGTATGATGAACGCCGCGGAGTCTAGAGCTCAACTACACTTTCTATCCTAGTCCGAGACTTAGCTATAAGTAGACTAGAAATCAAGACTTATAGTTCTGGCTACTAAACTTGAAAAACAAGCTTTAGATAGCGACGCTTGCGAGTTCGACCGAGCAGTGCTCTAACAATAAGTACCAAAAGTTTTTAACGTACACATTAGTGAGAGAACAGTACAAATAGATACCCTTTTGACTGACCAGTATTGTTATCAGTCGCCACCTTGCAAGAGAGAACAGTACCAAAGGCAACAAAGGTTATCAAACAATGCCTTGTTATCTATGGATGATACCAAATTCTCTATGAATATATTTTCCTACCCACTTTTTGCTGTACTGGGATCACGATGAGAGAACGTAATTATAACCTTAATGTACCAATAATGTTTTGCTTGGTGCATCTAATTATAACTTTGATTGTATAATAAGATAAACATATTTATTGATTTTACTTTCTAATTGATGCAGACAATCAAAAAAGCCAGTCAATTCAAGAATAAGGGACTGGAAGATGCAGAGAAGTTGCAGAATTTATTTGATGGAAAGTTCTCTACCGGAGTTAATAGGGATACACCTGCAAGAATGGAACCGCCTTGTTCAGCTGGAACTTCTACAACTAATGGATCTAATTCTCGAACAAGTCATGGAAAAGAACAAAATCATGAGGATGATAACGAGGTTGATTCTAGTCTAAATATAAAGGGGAGTGGAAGGAGAAGGAAGAAGGAAATGGACGAAGCCTCAAATGATTAATTAACTGAAAAAGTTTGTCTATTGTCACATCAATGGAGACTCATCTTCAACATAAGAAACTTTCCCTAGAAAAGGATAATGTAGCCGAATTCGTGAAAGCTTTGGATAATTTATTTGGGACTGATTGTATCACAATGGATGACTATTTGAGCATAAGTCTAAAAGCTTCAGAGATTCCTTGTTTGCATAAATTTTTTGTCAGTTTGAAAAGTGATGAGCTTTGCGAGCTAAGGATCGGGGGAAAAATGCTAAGGAATCTACGAACACTAAGGTAGGGTTATAATCCTTACCTCCGCAGGTGTTGACTTAGTTGCTTCAGTCGAAGCCTTCCTTTTCCTTGTCCTGGTAGCTACGAAGTTACCAGCAGAGCCCGGAGCAGTCCCAGCAGAAGAAGTAGGGACAGGCTACAAAAGAAGTATCAAAAATATTTAGCAAAAGGCTACAAAACAAAGAAAAACAAGAGCGAACGAAGCCTACCTCGTCAGGAGTGGCAGGGTTGAAGACCCAAGGCTGATACCCATCATACTTGGGAGGCAGAGACGAAGCTGAACGAGGGACGCTGGGATCTGCGGAGGTAAATCCGTAGGCCCAAGGACCCACTACACGAAGAGGAGTACGTACCCAACGCTTATCATGATCAAGACGAATACGATCAGACTTCGGCAAGAAAAGCTTAGCAGAGTAGGGGATGACGGTCAAACCGGTCTTGTCGATCTCCTCCAACAAACGAAGGCTATTACCTTACCTAATCTGCTTAGCAGAAACATGAATACGACACGGACCAACACACCAAGGAATAAGATTGCTTTTCTGAATGGCATCAGCATACGTAGAATTGAAGTTGGCAGGGGTGTAATCCTCCTGCCTAGACCTCTCAGGAGCGAAGGGGTCATAAGAGTTCAGAGTAGTCTTACCCTTACTGCGGTACCAACTCTCACGAAGGGCACGCCAATAATTACCAATGTACTGCATCACCCCTCGGACTTGAGTCTTGTTCAATGGGTTATCCCTAATAGACAGAACATCATAGTAGAAGGGATCCTTTCTACTATACAAAGGTAGAAACATACCTGCGGCCAATTGGCTAATGCTGATCAATAAATTGTTCTCATCATAAGGGAAGTTCCGGATCAAGGATTCAGTGAGAACGTCGGGACCATCAACAAAGGAGATTTCAAACTTCTGCAGGCTGAAAGACTTGGAGATCTCAGCTAAAGACAAATGGGCGTAGCTATCTTTGTCATGAAGCTGCAACCTTTGGAGCTCATAATGGGGTGGAGGGGGAGGAAGATCCTCAACAACAACCTCCTTTACCTCAGGTTCCTTAGCCATCTCAGATCCCTCTGGTATCTCAGTATCCTCAGGGGTGGAGAGGGCGTAGCATCAGGATGATCCATGCGCTGAGGTGGCTCAGTGGACAATCTATGCCTCAGATCTTTGCGCGCAGGTTTTTTCGGAAGCCTCATAATTCCTAACATCAACAGGAAGAACAGTCTTTCAACAATGGCGGACCAAAATTGCAGTTGGCTCAAAAACGCATTTGGGGAAAAAATAAGCATACTTTGGGCATGTGTTTAACTAAACCAACCAAAGGAAACAATTTAATCCCTCCATAAGACAAAAGGGAGGATGATTAACCACGATGGTCGAAATTGCAGGCGAAGTACAATCATGGCATAATCATGGTAAAATCACGAAATGGGAAGTAACCTATGTTTTCAAATAACATGAATAAGCATGGGAAGACAAAAATCAATACATGCAAGGTAGCAGCAACATCAAACAACCAAAGAAGGGAAAAGCCGAGCCAAGCATGGAGAATACGAAAAACTACAGTAAAATTGAAGATCAACATGCACTAACCTGATTAATGAAGAACGAGCAAGAGCTTTTGGGAGTCGAAGAGAAGACCAACAGTTGGAAGAAAAGGAGATGAAAAAATCTCTATGAAAAAGACAGAGAGTAACAGTTTGTGGAGAATAAGGAAAGTTAACAAATATCCTTCTTCCATTCTCTTCTTATAGGCGGCTGGAGAATCCAAAAATTTGGATGTCCCGAAATTCAAGGGGAAGTTATTGCATGAAAGGACACATGGGGACCACCCATCCCGTATGTGCAAAAATGGCGGCGTTATGGAAGTTTTTTCTTCCAATCCTACCAAACGGTAGAATATGAAAGAAAAGGGGCAAACTGTGATTATCAATATTCCACGGAGCACGTGTCACGGTTTTAGTGGCCGCATACAAGATACTATGTAGCCCTGCTATACACAGGAGTCTGAGGAGCAGCAGATCCCTTCTCAAATATACTTTATCCCATCCCGAGGAAGCATACCTCGACGGCTAAGATGGTAAAGTAAAACCTAGCCTAAAAAGAGATAGCTGGCTAAGGGACAAAGGTAGTTGACATATCCAATCATAATTTAATGCGGTAATGATAGACGCATTTATGTGTCTATTTTCATCTCTTTTATGTATAGTG
>JAJJMB010003633.1:3065084-3241333 GCA_023531105.1 Papaver atlanticum
AACGAACTTTACTCACCACTTTCACTACAACTTTAAAATTACATCAGGTAATCCCTTATCTACACGCTTGACCAAGGCACGTGGAGAGAGATGAGATGGCAGAGTCTGACTGGCGAAGGCTTGCGGTGAACGAAGGTACAATCTGTACTAAGGATGGGAAGTTCCCGAAGGAACGTGGGTCAGCTGAGGTAGCAGAGTCCGAATGGAGAAAGCACGCGGTGAACGAAGGTACCATTTGTACGGAAGATATATCAGGGAACGATGGATCCAAAGGTAGCAAAGATATATCTGGAGCAGAAGGGGCTATAAATACCAACCTTCACCAACAAATAAAGGCATTCAATACCGAGGAGAAGAAGATTTAGTCTTAAGCTTATACCTCTTTAATGTTTAGAACTTAAGTATTTACTTGAACTTGAGTTCTCTCTATTACTTTGGGAAGAATTTAAGATCTTTGTAACCACCATAACTTAATACAAACAATCACTCATTACCCCGTGGACGTAGACAAAAGTCGAACCACGTAACCTCTTGTGTCTCATGATAACTTAGTAGCATTTACCTTATATTTGTGTTCTTCGTTATTATTGTGATCTTGAGTATCTTTTATTACTTAGCATTATCAGTTCAACTGAGATATCAATACTACTTAGTTTCAAATTCTCTGAGCTGTATACATTACGTAGACTATGGGAAAATTTGTAGTCACAATTACAATACTACTTACTACGGCTGCACTACAACACTGCAATATCCAATCCTCCCAGTTCAGAGTTCACACCACCACCGGATTCAATAATAACATCATTACCACATCGGTATTCTCACCACTTACAATACCAGTTCCAATACTAGGTTCATCTCATACCTCTCGAGCCACTAGTTATTCCCCAATTACAACTTCTCAACTCTGTTCATCAGCACTATCTACAAACACTCATCCATTCTAAATCAAACCAAACTCTAAACAACCTTTCCACTGATTTAACCCCCAACTTACATGCAACAACTCAACTCAACACCTCATCTCATACAACAATCTGTATCCATATGAAATTCATACACAAACTCTAATTCTCCCTTGAGTAACATCTGCAAGAACTCGGAGAAACTCTTGTAACTCGGTCAAGGTCAAAACCACCCATTTACATCTCATATTCCATTATCTGTACAGCATCCTGAACATCCATCTAAACCTGAGCTCAACATCCAACAATACAATATTCCACCAGCTATTTTTCTGCAACAACAACATAATCGCTATCTTTATTTCTTTAAAGCAGAACAACCTTCACTACCATCAACATCATTCTCTGCATCTAACTATCATTCTCAAGAACAGAACATAACCTAACCATTTTCTTCAATCTTATCACCCAAAATAGCTTCAAAACATTAATCAACACCCCTGATACTTAATATGAAGATCTCAAATTAATACATGAACCCTAATTCTAATTTGGGGAAGAACGGGAAACCTAATTTTCTCAAACCTTCACCTGAACTTAATTCAACTTATAATTTCAACCTAAATCTCCAATTAACATAAAAACCCATCCAATTAAACTAACAATTTCACATAGGACTGATTCAATTCAACTAAGTGGGAATGTTATAAACACCCTACTATCTATGAGTCCTTCATAAATGCCCTCATAGATCTTTATAAATACCCTTAATGGCATAATTGAAATTTTTATTAAAAACAGAATTTCCGTAGTTCCTTTTTTAACCTTTCCATTTCATTTCCCTTCCTCTTTATCCTAGCATTTTTAGGGGCCACCCAAAAGGAATTAGGGGCCACCTTTTTATTTCCATCCATTGAAGGGGGTTAAGGGGTGTCTTAAAAATAGAAAATTGTCCATATTGTCCTTCACCTTTATACTAAATCTAAACCTATATCCTTTATTTTCATAATCATATCATTCCTCTTCTTCTTCTTCTTCTCATTTCTACCCATTGAAAAAAAAAATTCATCATTTTAATTTTGATTGAAAACAAAGCTCGTCGATCAAACAAATGTTATGATTGATTGTTTAAAATTAAAACCCAAAATTCATTAACCTTAAAGTTGAAACTTAGAACATCAAAAAAGAAAAAAAAAGTTCAACAAACAACGAATAGATGATAGTAGTTGTGATTCAAAACTAGGATTTGATTACTTGAAATCAAAAATTTGATCCGAAAATTTCTTGGATTTACAGTAGCAGAAACATAATCGGTAGATAACAATCTATTTTACCTACCGATTATGGTTGATGTTCTTGGATTTACACTAGCAGAAACATAATCAGTAGATAATAATCTACTTTACCTACCGATTATGGTTGATGTTCTTCGTTTCTTAAGAACATCAACCATAATCGGTAGGTAAATTGATCGTTATCTACCGATTATTCTTGATTCAAAAAATTCAATCTCTTTACTAAATTTTACGCACAATCGGTAGATAATGAACACCATTAACTACCGATTGTGAACGTAGAAAATTTCAAAATTTTATTAAGTTTTGAAAATTTGAATTTGGGGCCATGAACACAATCGGTAGATAATAAGCTTCACTTTTTAACACGGTCTACTACCGATTATGGTAGTACTAAAATTCGAAAATTGAGTATATTCGGAGGTTAACACACGTTACTACCGATTATGGTAGTACCAAAGTTCGAAAAGTTTAGGATTTTGGCAAAATCACATTTTGGGGCCAATATACATTCGGAAGTTAAATTTACTACCGATTATGGTAGTGCTAAAATTCGAAAATTGAGTATATTCAGAGGTTAAAGTAACACACTTTACTACCGATTATGGTAGTACCAAAGTTCGAAAATTATAGGATTTTGGCAAAATCACATTTTGGGGCCAATTACATTCAGAAGTTAAATTTACTACAAATTATGGTAGTGCTAAAATTCGAAAATTGAGTAAATTCGGAGGTTAAAGTAACATATTTTACTACCGATTATGGTAGTACCAAAGTTCGAAAATTTTAGGATTTTTCAAAAATCTCATTTTGGGGCCAATATACATTCGGAAGTTAAATTTACTACCGATTATGGTAGTGCTAAAATTCGAAAATTGAGTATATTCGGAGGTTAAAGTAACACACTTTACTACCGATTATGGTAGTACAAAAGTTCGAAAATTTTAGGATTTTGGCACAATCTCATTTTGGGGCCCATATACATTCGGAAGTTAAATTTACTACCGATTATGGTAGTGCTAAAATTCGAAAATTGAATACATTCGGAGGTCAAAGTAACACACTTTACTACCGATTGTGGAAGGGAAATTTTGCCATTACAAAATACGCGAGATAAGGCTAGCTTCAATCTACGTTTGGGTAACTCTATTTTGTTTTATTGTTAGCCCCTAATTCTTTTTGGGTAGCCCTTAAAAATGCTAGGATCTTTATTTCTAAATTCTAATAACAAAGTCAGAAGAAAACTTCCATCGCCTCCGTCGCTCCCATCCCATCTCCATCGCTCCATCACCACCACCATCTCGATCGCCTCCACCACAACCAGCACCACCACCTCCGTTATGTCCGCCATTACTATCAACAGACTTTATCTTCTTCTTTGTAGTTTGAAAATTGAGTTTGGAAATCAGATTCATATAGATCGAGAGATCTGATTTCTTTGGTTTTTTTGTGTGATGAACTGTGAAGAGATCGGGAAGATGAAGTTGTTTATGAACTGAGATTGAAGAGTAGGAGGTTGTAGTCATTTGAAGCAGAAAATAGGGTTGACTCGAATTTGGGTTTAACAAAGAGTTGCAAATGAAGATTTGATTGAATTAAAGATGAATTGATGGTTGAAATTGATATATGGGTTCTCTGTAAGAGTTCGAGATATGGGTTTGTATGGAATCAGAGAAGAAGATGATGAAGAAATCAGTCGAAATAGGGTTTCGTTGTGTCTCAATCGAGAACGCAGTTGAGAAATTGGTGGTGATTCTACAGTTCTGGGTCGATTGATAAATTAGGGTTTGAGAATAATTGGGGGTTCTTCTCAATTTGAGTCTGCTGGTATTGATATTCATGGGGTGTTGTCTAATTATGAAGATTGAAGGCAGATGAAAGGTTGATAGAGGAATGATGGGATTTGAAGTCATGGTGCAAGGGCAATGGTTGCGTTACTACAAAAGAGCTTAGTATGCTTTTTAAATGTCTCCAAATCTTTTTACGCAGAATGGTTGTGAGCCATAATGAAGCTTTCTCCTGCTGCTACTTCGCTATTATATATCAAAAGTTCTGTTTTACAGCCTAAGGTTTTTGTTCTATTGGCATTTTGAACAGATGACAGCATTAAAATCTGCGAACAAGGAGTTGAAAGGAATGATAAAGACTGTGAAGATTCAAGACATTGATGTAAGTAATATTCATTTATTGCATCTTAAAAGGTGTTTGGGGAAGAGTAAAGTCTCCTATCTTGAGAAACTAAAAGGAGTTTTCTGTCCAAACAATATTAGAGCTAGAGCAGTGGAGCACAATATTCCGCAATCTTTTGCTGACCTCAAAAAAAAAAAGGTTGAAAACTAATTGTAATTTATCACTGTAGAACATGCAAGATGAAATGATGGACTTGATGGATGTGAGTAATGAAATTTAAGAGTCTCTTGGTAGAAGTCACAGTGTACCAGGCGACATTGATGAGGACGGCCTTATGGGAGGTAAGTTAATATGAGCATTTAGGCAGGACTTAATTTGTTTTTGGTTTCTGTTGTTTTAGACCTGTGAAGTTTCCTGTACTTAGACCTCATCTCATTTTGATGGTGGATGAACTGGTGGGTAATGAGAATGGTGATGGTTTGAATTTGTCACTAGTGGTGATTTGAGGTAGTTGTGGATTGTGTTGGTGTTGTGTAAATGGGAAGATGAATTGGGGTTGTGTAAAAGGGAAGATGCTTGAATTGGTGGTAGCAGGTACTGCTGGATGAATAGTGCCGTAATTGCAACTGCTGCAGAAGCTACAGAAAGTGCTGATGTTCATGGATGTTGTTGGTTGGTCGTGACGCAAGAGGTTGCAGAGTGTATGAAGTGACTGAATGCAGTTGGTTGGTGCTGCTGTGCTGAGTTGTGGTGCAGATGATGAGCTGATTACAGAGAAGAAAACCTAGATGTATGTTAGGTTTTACAGGTTATGGACTGATGGAAGTGGTATTGTAGTAGCAATAGCTGCAGTTATGTGTTGTTGTTTTCAGTTGCTGCTGCAGAATGGGTGTGAAGGAATTGAAGATGTTGACTATCATGGGTTTGTGCAGCTGTGGTGATTGTTATGGAATAGAATTGGATGGTTGTGTTAGAATGAGTTGAGATATAAGTTGATGGGTTCTAGTGAGATATAAGTGCAAATACAATCTGTAATGGGTTGAGTTGATGACAACAGACGAGATTGAGTTGTTGTTGGCTTTTGAGATGAAGTTGTCAATTGATGCAGATGGTGGAGGATAAGCTGAACTGAAGTACTAATTTAGATGATGTTTAGAGCTTACAGGGAGTGAGGATGAACTCATTGTGGTGATGCTGTTGTACTGCGGTGGTTGCTTGATGATTGAGCTGAAGCATATTTAGCAGTAGTGATGCCAGAGTTTTTTAGTACCAAAATAATCAAGAAGGATATGAAAAGCAGGGACATTTTTGAGAGCGAAAAGTATGTTTTGAAGGGTGCTGAGAGCTAGTTCTGTAGGTGATTCAATGGGTTGGTTATGAAGCTATAGAAATTGCAACAGAAGAGTGGACTGAAATGAGTTTAGATGTTGGTTCTGGTGGTTGTTATTGAAGCTGCAGAGTGGAGTCTGCTATTGGAGCTGGGTTTGCATATCGGTTGTCAAGTTGAGCTTACTAATGGATGCTCAGCTGGTATATGTGATTGTTTTTGCCAAACCAGGTAGTTTTTTATATGCATGTTACCTTGTGTTATGCATGAATCTATGGTGCAAAGGTAGCACAACTGACTATATGTCAGAAGATGTGTGTCCGACTCACGCTAGGTTCACTCATTTGTATATAATTTTTCTTTTTTTGGAGACAACTTGTGCTACTTGCCTCCATATCTGAAGACAACTTGTGCTACTTGTCTCCATATCTAGAGACAACTTGGGATAGTTGCTTTCACTTTTGAAGATAACTTTGGGCTAGTTGTCTCCATATATAGAGACAACTTGGGCTAGTTGCTTTCACTTTTGAAGACAACTTGATCTAGTTGCCTCAGATTCGGAAACAACTTGAGTTAGTTGTCTCCATTTGTTTTAGCAACTTGAGTTAGTTGTCTCCATTCTATTGGAGACAACTTGTGCTAGTTGCCTTCATTTTCGAAACAACTTGAGCTAGTTGCCTCAGATTTGAAGACAACTTCAACAAGTTGACTCCACATGGTGGTGGCAATGACGGCAGCGGTGGTGGACATGAGGAAAGTGGTGGTGGTTGGCAGTGGCGGTGGTGGTCGACAATGGTGGTGGTGGTCGGCAGTGGTGGAGGAAAGTGGTGGTGGTGGATGGCGGTGGGGGTGGACGGTGGCGATGGTGGTGGACGACAACGGTGGTTGGTGGTGGTGGTGGGTAGTACATGTAGTGTTTTTTTTTTTTTTTTTTTGAATAGTGGTTAGTAGTGGTTTTGTATATAGACCATACAAAAGAGGGTAATTTAGTAATGTATTAAGCTTAGGGGTATAATTTAAGTTGGTAAGGGTATATTTCAATGGGCCTCATAGTAGGGGTATATAGATAATGTTCCCTTCAACTAAACCCTAATTTACCTTTTTATTTTGATTCTTCATCAGAACAGCCTAGCATCATCAATTCATCATCAACCCATTCGGACTTCATCTAACATCAACTCAAAATAATCATCAGCTACACCCAATACTAAAATCAGAAACCCTAATTCTACTTCTCCCTGATTAATCCTTTCGGTTGAATTCTAAATCAACTACTCAAACACCACCACCAACATCGACTGTTCCATGACCTTTCCACTCATATCTCGATCTCAGAATCCTCACCGAATCGCCAGAGGCGAAGAACATAAGAAGAAGAAAATAAGAGAAGAAGAAAGAAGAACACGAAAGAAGAAGAAAAAAAAAGAAAAGTTATCTTCTCGATTGGGTGAAGATAAGACCAAAGAGAATTACTAGGACACCCAATTGATTAGATGTGGGCAGCCACCTAATGCCCCGAGAAGAATTCTTGACTGCCTTAATAGTCTTTGTTGTGTAAAGACTATTTTGCCCTTCAACCAAATCTGATGATATCTTCTTCGTCCGGTATCCGAATGACACGTTCGAGTAGCCCATTTCGCACAACTTTTCGAGACCTATTCAATGATACCAGTTTCGTATCTAAATTATTGTTAGGTTAATTTCCATTAATTAAGGTTCATATTCGGTTAATCGAGTCATTAGCGGCTAAGTCTCTTGACTGGTCAAATAGCATTGACGAGCTTGTGAATCCTTACTTGTAATTAAACTCAAGTTATAATGTATCATGCTCCTACAAAAAGCTTACGAAGAAGCAAGACATTGTTTTACCTTTGCACTATAATAAGATTTCATTCAAATATGCAAGATTATGTTTATACTTCAAGTATCAAAGAGAGATTAAAATACTTCATTCCTGAGCTAAAGCTATCATCGAAAATTTGCAGATATATGTTGATCAAAAAGGTTAAAACATGATGTTGTCTTCCTTATTTTATCATATTTATTCATTAACATGTATGCTTATTAAAAATCAACAATTGCACAATCATGTAAATATTAGCGATCAACGTGTGTACAATTATGTGCACATTAAGAATCAACAGGTGTACAATTATGTACACATTAAGAATCAACATGTATATAACTATGTACACATTAAACAACATGTGCACATATACATATAATAGTCATGCCACAGTCCATAACGTTGCTAAGAAAAATAGCACACTAGCATATAACAGACCAGAGTAATGTTCATATACAAAAAGTAGAAATCACTCTCATGTCATAAGATATGGTAACCATGCATTCAATCACCTTTTTCTTTTAAATGGGTCATAGAGTACTAATATACGACAATTTTCTTAAGATCTGAAAAATCTTTCATTAACCTAAACAAATAAATAATCAAGAACCCTACCACGGAATTCAATAGAACACATAGGATCTTAAACAAAAGCTAGTTTAATAAATGATAATACACTAACATTAGATTACTATAAATTAAGCAGAAACGTAAAAAAAAAAGGTTCGACACTTGCTCAAAATCTGAAAATCCCAAATGAGAAAGAAAAAAAGACTGACCTGTTCTTGTATGTTTCCTTCTTCATTACCTCTTTTGTTTATGGGTTCTTGGCTTCTATACATATAAATCTTTTCATATCTGCAAAATCAAGCCGACCATAACCACACACAAACCTACTTTTTCATGGGAATTCCGCTGGTTCACCAATATGTACACCCGTGCAATACATGCATAAAATTTATCATTCATAACCACACACAAATTAACCTAGTGTTTCATGGGGACTATACTGGTGCACCAACGTGTATACCCACAAAACATGCATAAAATTGATCCTTCATAACCCCCGGGGCGGGTTCCCCCCAACACACACACACAAACCTATTTTTTTAGGTGCATCAATATGTACACATCTACAAAACATGCATTAAATCGATCATTTATACCCATACACAGACTATTTTCATGGAAAATACACTGGTGCGCACCAACAAGTACACCCCCTACAAAACATGTAACCAATCAAAAAGTATTCACTTATAAACAATTTTATTCCATGGGAATTATACAGGTGCACCAATAAGTACACACCTACCGACAAATAAACACTAGAGATCCTCCTTAATTCACCAAAGCTAGTACCTTTCTGATCATCAAAATTCAAAAAATGCATAAACAATTTGTTAGAGCAATGCTCGGTCAAACTCGCAAACGTTGCTATCTCAAGCTTGTTGTCAAGTTTGATTGCCAAAACTATAAGTCTTGATTTCTAGTCTACTTATAGCTAAGTCTCGGATTAGGATAAAAAGTGTAGTTGAGTATTAGACTTCACGGCGTTCATCGAATGAAGAGGAAGAACTACCAAGGAGAGCTTGTGGAACTTCATCAACAAAAGGTATGTGGAGACTTGAACTCATCTATCACTCAAAAGTCTATCTACTCTATCTCCTATTTGAGACAAAAGTCGTATAGCTATATAGACTTCAATTATACACATTTGATATTTCGAGCTGAGTTTAACTCGCTTACATATTTCTCGAAATATGTGTTGGTAAGCTTTCCTTTAACCAAGTTCATCTTATATTCTTGACGAAAGTCAAAAGATGATCATGTGAAAATCGCCTGGTAACATCTTACATGATTTGTGTAAGACAGTCATTTGATGTAGACTCGGAATGTTTCGTATTGATCATTCGATCACTTGAAATTTGCTTTGAAGATAATAGTTTGTGTGAGACAGCAATTGTCATCTTCCGAGAATGTTTCAATGATTTAAATAAGAGTTTAGAACAATTGGATATAAGCATAGTATGCGTACTTTCATATATGTAATCCAAGTCCGGGAACCATGGTATGCGTACTGCTTGGTTTGGTGAAAGTCCGGGAAACTTGTACGCATACCGGTACGCGTACTGGCGTGTGGTTCAGGTCCGGGAATTTCTGATGAGTTTGGAAGGTATGCGTACCAGTTCGCGTACTAGCGAACCCAAACTTAGTCCGGCCATTTAGGTATGCGTACCCGTATGCATACTTGAGTGGATAACGTTCTAAAATCGGTTTGTTCATGAACTAATACATTTATATAATAAGGAATGCAATCTTTTTCAAACCGTGGCTATAATGTTCATGACTTGATTCGAGTGAATAAAAATCGATTTTGCTTCAATTGTGTCTTGTATACTTCTATGAGAATATAAACAATTGAACAACTCTAGAACTAGTTTCATTTGAGTCATTTGAACTAGTTGTGGTCAAGATGAATAAGGTTGATATGAAAGTGTTCATATGGCTAACCTCGGTTAACTATTGTTGAGCCAACAAAGGTCCACACGTTTAGGTACGGTTACTCATATCAAAATGAAGTCACTTTTCATTTGTGTGTAACAAGCTAAGTTCGATCTAACGGTTGAAAGATATTAGCTTGAGTCTAATCAGGTTTTTATCTAACGGTGAATATTGAATGCTTTGTTACCAAGGTAACTTAGATTGCAAACCCTGATTTGAAGACTATATAAAGGGGAACTCTAGCAACTAGGAAACCTAATCCCCACACCTCCTGTGTGATACTAGTTGCGACTAGAGTCGATTCTCCTTTAACCTTAGGTTTTTCACGAAACCCTGTAGGTTAACAACTTGAAGACTTCATTGGGATTGTGAAGCCAGACCCAACTATTTTCTCTGTAGTTGCGTGTTCTGATCTTGCTGTTTTCTATCGTGATTGAGTACTATTTTCTTTAAGATTTGCTCGAGATTTAATCTCCGATAGGCAAGATAAAAAGTAGTCACAAACATCTTCGTCTCATCGTTTATGATTCCATAATATCTTGTTTCGCTACCATACGATTAAGATTATTGTGAGGTGATTGATATTTTTAGGCTGTTCTTTGGGAATATAAGTCCAGTATATCAATTGGTTCTTGTTCACCTTGATTTATCAAAATACAGAACAAAACTCATAGGTTGATCTGTGGGAGACAGATTCTATTTAATAGACTTTTCTGTGTGAGATATATTGGTTTATCAAGTCTTCGACTTTGGGTTGTAGCAACTCATAGTTGTGGGTGAGATTAGCTAAGGGAATCAAGTGCGTAGAGTCCTACTGGGATTCAGAGACGTAAGGAGCGCAACTGCACCTTGATCAGTGTGAGATTGGTTAGGGCTCAACTACATTCCAGTCCGAAGTTTACTTGGAGTAGGCCAGTGTCTGTAGCGGCTTAATACAGTGTGGTGTTCAAATCTGGACTAGGTCCCGGGGTTTTTCTGCATTTGCGGTTTCCTCGTTAACAAAATTTATGGTGTCTGTGTTATATCTTTTCCGCTTTATTTGTTTATATAATTGAAATATCACAGGTTGTGCGTAAGTTCTATCAATTGTGAATCCAACCTTTGGTTGTTGATTAAATTGATTGACACTTGGATATTGGTTTTTGATACCGTCCAAGTTATTTCTTATATTCAATCGGGCTCGCAAATTCCTATTTGTTTGATTGCGGATTGAATTGAGAAATTGAGATATAACTCTTTGATATACTTTTCTTAAGATTGAGTCTGACTGTCTAGTTGATTCTCTTAAAAGTATATGGGAGTTTGTCCATACAGATTGTTAACGAAATATTGGGTGTGGTTGTTAGACCCCTGCTTTTTCAATTGGTATCAGAGCTGGAAAACACGTTTAAGACCTCATAAGTCTATGTTTGTAGCGATCTGAGTCTATGGACAGACGTGCTATCTCAGTAAATGTACCACCAGCCTTCGATGGCTCAAATTACCTGTGGTGGAAAATTGCCATGCGTGCTTTTCTTCAAGCGCGTGATTTTCAATCATGGGTTTATGTTGTTAATGGATACAATCCTCCAATGGTTACAGTAGACGGTGTCTCTATTGCAAAGGATATCGGTGATTATGATGTTGTCGAGATTTTTGCTGCAAAGCAAAATTCTGACGGATTGAATGCAATCATCCATGCCATTACCCCAGATCTTCAGCACCATGTGACTACGTGCACTTGGTCTAAAGATGCGTGGGATATCTTAGAAACCGTATTTGAAGGGAATACTTGTGAAAAGGAAGCTGGGATTCAAAACCTAAATTCTGATTGGAAGAACCTTCATATGGCTGATAAAGATTCATTTGATGAGTTTAATCACAAAGTGTCTGAAATTGTTAATGCATCTTTTGCATTGGGTAAGACTATTCCTGAAAAGGACATTGTGATGAAAATTCTCAGATCTTTTCCAGCCAGATACGATTCTAAGAAACATGACATCGTTGAAGGAAATAACCTTGATACTCTATCTAGAAACTCTCTGGTAGGAAAACTAAAGATTTTTGATCTTGAACTTAGTAAAAGTGAAGAACTTTGAATGAGTTGAACCTCCGTTACTTCTTCTGATGTAAGTTCTCTGTGTCCAAAATTGATTGATCTGAAGGATGAGAATTGCTTTAATTCTACTCTTTCACTGTGTGTACAACAGTTAAAGAAAAATCTTAGGAGAAGAAAAGGAAAGTCTCACAAAAAATCCTCCTCAATCAATGTAATGGATAAGAAAGTTCACAAAAACTATGACAATGGAACTTATTCCACGTGCTACAAATGTGATCATCACATTTCTGGTGTTCCTGATAAGGAAAAGAGTGAGATAACCAAAGCATGGATGGAAACTCTTGACTACTGTCCGGAGGAAGAAGTCTGTGAAAGTTCTCTCACTTATTTTGCTGATAACCACCCTTGTTCTTCTGACAACTTTGATTATTCCATGATAAGCAATCAAACTTCTCCAAAAGAAAAATTCGATTTATTGACCAAACATCTCTACTTGATTAAGAGAAAATTTCAACTGGAAAAGGAAGTCTGGATTAAAAGGATTGAAAATATGGAATGTCAACTGAAAACATTAAGACAAGAAAATTCGACTTCTCGCAATTGTGATGTTAAAAAGGATGATCGATACTCTTCGATAAGTCATTGCAAAGCAAATCAGCATATTACTCCTGTGATTTTTTCGTGTTCTAATCTCTCTCATGTTGAGAAATACATGGTAAACTTCACAGCATATCATGAGTATACCTTGAATAAAAATCAGGATTACCCAGAAACAGATTGCACAAAGGTTTTTAAAAAAACTTCTTCCAAATCACGTCTTCAGAAGAAGAAAAAGAAATCTCATAAGAAATCTATGTCTTTTTCTAAAGAAATTTTCAGAACCATTCATAGTATGCAAAAATCAATGAACAGTCTGTTCAGAAAAATAAAGGGAAGAAAAATATCCTCTTTGGATTCTCACTCCACAAAGAGGAATCTGAAACAAGTGTTAACAAAATCATCATCCTCTCTTGTGAAACCTCCTGATCCTTCTTTAGGTGGGAGAAATTACTCTTTGTAAGTTTTGAGATTGTTCTTGTTTATTTTCCCTTGGACAAGAACAATAATCTCCAAGAGGGATGCGAAAATATTTCGGCTGACTTGTTCGTGTATCTTCCTAAATTACTCTAGGTTTGGTTATTAAACTAAGAACCATTTTTGAACACTTGGATGTTTTCCCTATCTCCTTTAAGTTTCTGTTAGGGTTTTTGTCAAAGGCCTTTTTGGGAATTTATCTCATCCCTTCTTCTTTTTAAAGAGATATATTTCCCTTAAGCAAGCATTTCATTTACCTTCTCTATCATGTCCTCTTCAAGTCTTTCCAATAAAGAGGATGACGTTTGGACTGTTCTCTTTCCCTCTAAGAAAGTTCGTTTTGGTTCTTCTGATAATGAGATGTGTCAAGATAAACGTGATTCATCCTCTGATGGAAATCCTACTGATTCTCATTTTGATAAACTCTCATTAACCATGAATCTTGTCCTGGAGCAAGTACGGGCGTTGAAGGGTGAACTAGAATCCTCCATCAAAAGACTTGAAGACAAAATGGACAATCTTGAATCCAGGATTGATTTAATCGAAGATGAACTTGATGATTATAGGGAATATGAGAAGAGTCTTCAAACTAAGTGAAATGATTTTCGGATCTTGCTTAAATTTATTTTGTCTAGGAAACTTCTTATGAGAATTTATTGTTGTGTTTTAAGAAGGATAACTATGGTTTGGAATAGCCATTATTGTGACACATAGCTATTTCCAACGATTTTCATCTTGCAATGTTTTTAGATTTATTTATTTAAATTCTAAAGTTTATTTGGAAGATAAGTTTGCAGTATTAATCTTTATGGTTTTATATATTGCAACTTATTATGGGATATGTGTGTTTGCGTCCGTGAACTATGATTGTCCCATATATGTCAAAAGTTAAGTCTTTCATATGTCATTATGCAAATATTGATAAAAGATTGAATGAACTTTTGACAACAAAAGTTGAGCCTATTATGTCATTATGCAATTATTGATGGAAGATAGGATGAACTTTTTCTTACAAAGATTAACTCTATTCCATGTCTCTATGCAAATATTGATGAAAAATAGAATGAATCTTTGAATATTCCGCAGTATTGGTCTTTCCATGATCCACATCTTTGTGTAAGTACTGTGTGGCTCCGTAAGTTCTCTTATGTGAGCATTTCCGATTAAATTAATCATGGGTTCTCTTGTGGTTAATTTAATTGAGTATTTTGGATACAAAGAAATAAGATGTCGACATACTTTGAACATGTTCAGTAACTCTTATCTTTTATTGTTCAAAGATATTCCTTAATAACTCAAGGAGATCCCAGACCGAAATAAGTTGAGAATCTTTTAATTAATGTTGTTAATTTTATATGCTTTTAATTACCAGCAATTAAAATGCATATCTCTGGAAAATAAAAATTGGTAATGTGCATTTACTAATTGGAGATTTTCTAGTAGGATTTCGGTTAATTTTGGACAGAGCATTTCCAGGAATTATGAAAACCGATTTTGGAAATATTGCATATCTTTAGAATATTTCGGTTTTGGAAATTCCTTAGTGTCCAAACTTCCTTGGTCTATAAATACCTAAGTTTGCATTTCAAGCAAACCATCCTAAGATCCAGCAAAACTACCTTGTTGTGTTGTTACTGGTAGAGCCGTCTATTCGGAGAGGAAAGTACCCTAATTAGGCGAAATCTCTTACGACCGCTCGTTTAAAGACTTCTGTGGGATCAAGAAGCTCTACGAGTACCGTCGGTGGGAAACTAGATAATTGCAGTATTATTAGTTTTCGATTTGATTTGATTGACTAACGGTTGTTGAACTTTGATTGCACCTAGTTGTTTATTCTTGAGAATCTTCTCTTCTGATATAAGATTCACTCAAACTAGATCGAAGTGTCGACGGGATCTTTAGAAATGTTTGTAGATCTAAAGACATCTTGTGATAATCCATTGTTAACAGACTCCGTTCTGTGTGTGATTGATCACAAGAGATTCAAGTTATGGTGTGCAGGTGTTTATTGAAGACTTAAGAAGATTTGAAGACTAAGAAGATTTCTTATTGGTTTCATAATCTTTGGTGTGCACAAAACTTGATCGGCTGGGATCCAACTATAATCGGTTTATCCTTGATAGATTTGATTGATTAGTTGCGTAGATCGGCATCAGTATTTAGTATCTTGGTAGATCCTATTATTGATTGCAAAATCTAAACTCTACTACTTTGGTAGTTGTTGGATAGATAGATCTAAACCCGACAAAGGAGTTTATTGGATTGAACAGAAGAGCCTTTGTCTAACTCATATCACTGAGATTGAAGAGAGTTGTTACCGAACAAATTTGTTGTTCCTTTACTGTTTGGAATATGAACCAAAGGAATTGTTCCAGTGCGTGCACTTATTGAATGTCGGAAGCGCATGGATATTGAAGAAACTAGGTGAACTATAGGTTTAGTTGCTTGGTCTCAACTATACGAAGTTGTTATGATTTTATATAGCGGCTTAATTCTGAGAGTATTCAATACTGGACTAGGTCCCGGGGTTTTTCTGCATTTACGGTTTCCTCGTTAACAAAATCTTGTTGTGTCATTTACTTTTGTTTTCCGCAATTATAATTGTTGTTATTATAATTTAAAGTAAATTACACAAACGTTAACTCTGTATTACTTGATAGTGATCCTATAGAGTTTGGTTAAGTCCGAACCTATTATCAAGTAATCACACTTTGATTGTTGTATTGTCTCGATCTCGTATCCATAGACGATCACATAAAGTGTGAATACCGATTTGTTGTATTGTCTCGACTTAGTCCATAGACAATCACTTTCGGTAAGAGGATTTATAGGTGGAAAAGTTTAAGATTGTGGTATATTTGGGTACCCTCGTCTTTTCAATTGGTATCAGAGCAGGCAAACACAAAAAGATCTAACAATATGTATTTGGTGCGTGATAAGCACGAAAGTGCGACGCATTTTCACCCATAAATACATTAGATGGGACTCATTTTATCACTAATAAACTTGTTTGTAGGTATTTTCGTCAATAAACATTTTTGGAAAATTGGGCTCGAAAAGTTGTTAAAGGCACCCCGGAAGAATTACTAAAGGCATCCTCAATTTGGATAAGGGGCCCCCCAGGGTGCCCCATCTGTTAACGGCACACCACTTTTGCATAAGGGGCACCTTCATCTTCAACATTTCAAATTCCTCTTTTTTGGCGGGAAATTGGTTGCAGTAAACTGCGTACTTTTCTTGGAAGAATTTTGGAGACTTTTAGTGAGACTCAATCACTGGAATTCATTGTGTTCATTCTATTTGGACAAATAGGGTTGGTAAGAGTGATAAAAACGATTAAAATTGGCTGCATAGTCGGATAAATACAAACAGAGGAGTACGAGATATAGTGGTTTAAATTTCCGTGATTTTCTGTGGAAGATTTGTGGCTGATTCCGTGAGATATTTTCGAGTATTTTAATTGGAGATATCCTGTTAAGCTGAAACAGGAATGGTAAGTCTGTTGGATTCAAGGAAAGAAAAATATTTTCACGGTTGGGAGAAAAATAGGACACGAAGATATGTTTGGAGGATTTTGTGTGCTGAGGCGACTTATACTGAATAAACATACGTGCATCATCTTTTTTGGAGTGTGCTGAGCTGTAGAAGACTCGTGAAGAACAAATAAAGGGAAATTATTCTCATGCAGCAGTAGAAAAGGAAAGAAGATCAGATAGAGTTATTACGCGTGATTTCTCAGCCCCGTTGAGTATAAATAAATTGTTGAGGTTCGATATGATGACATGGAGAGTTAGGGGGTAGAAGAGAGCGAGAAAAGAAGCTGCAGAGAAGAATTTCTGCATCTGCAGGAAGAAGAAGACGAAGAACAACAGACTACACTACTGGTCTGTCGTTTAAGAACTGTCACATGTTCTCAGCTTAGCGACAGTTTTTTCTACGACAGTTTCCATATATAGTTTTTCTGTAACAGCAGCTTCAGCAACTGTATTTGAATTTCACTGTAACGGTGGACTCTGTAACACCTAACAAGCATTGCAAACTCGTTGTATAATTATTTTTCTTCAATAAAAACACCATTTGAGCTATGAATTATATTTTTGAGTGTGTTTTCATCATGAGGAATTAAACCCTACACTGGGTCGACGGAGGAATCTGAATTTCACACATGGATAAATTTATTTTATTCTCTATTTGACTTTTGCACTAATTAAAATAGAATTATGATTTGAATTAATTAGTTATTATTTTATTTGATGGGTCATGCTTGCTTAAATGTTTGATGTCCCATGCTTACGATTTATAACTAATATTTTGAGAATCTACTTTTGCAAGTAAGAGTCCATATATTTTATTTATTGAGAGATAATTGTTGAGAAGAAATAATTGAGCCTTATGATATGAATTCGGTGGAATCCTAATCCCGGTAACTCTCGCTTTTATTTATTATTTTCATTAAATCTTTAAATTTAATCTTCACAAGTCTTAGAGTTCGAATCTTATTACTACAACAACTTTGAAATCATATCAGTGCGATCCAACCTATAAGAAATGAACTCGAGTTCACATGAATCGATTTCAGTTAACGTACCGCCAAGATTTGACGGAACAAACTATCTATGGTGGAAATATGCTATGAGATCTTTTCTTCAATCAAGAGACTTTAACACTTGGCTATTAGTTGTCAATGGTTATAATCTCCCGAAAATCGAAAATTCGAAAACTGAGTTTAAACGCTTAGTTGATTATTCTAACGAAGAAAAGGCTTTTTCAAAGCAGAATTCAGATGGTTTGAATGCTATTATACATGTTGTAAGTCGTGATCTACAACATCATGTATCAACATGCAAAACTTCAAAGGAAGCTTGGGATAATCTTCAGATCGTATTCGAAGGAAATACATCAGAGAAAGAAGCTAGACTTCAAACTCTTACATCTGATTGGGAGAACCTTCGAATGGATGACAACGATACCTTTGAAGAGTTTCATATTAAACTCTCTGAGATAGTTAATGCTTCTTTCTCACTTGGAAAGACTATTTCTGAAAAAGATATAGTATGCAAAATTCTCAGATCGTTGCCATCTAGATACGAATCTAAGAAGCATGCAATCATAGAAGCAAATGATCTTTCAACTCTCTCACGAAGCACTCTGGTTGGAAAATTGAAGATCTTTTATCATGAATCACAGTCTATTCAAGCTAAAGGAATCGCTTTTAAAGATGTAAAATTTCCAAAAGCACCATTGGAAAAGGATAGATTAATAAATGATTCTGATGAACGGGTTGCAGAAAATTCTGATGATGAAGTTGAACAATCATTATCGTTGATCACCAGACAATTTCGAGATCTCTTGAAGAAAAAAAAACAAGAGATTCATAAAAGATACTCATCGATTTTCTCGACCCCATGATCGAGTTACTGTCAAGAACAAGAAAGATCAAGAAGAAGATGATGAATATCAACCTCAGTGCTTTAAGTGTAAAGGTTTTGGTCATATGGCTAAAGATTGTCCTATTCTTAGGAAATACACTGGAAGCAAGGCATTGGCTGTAACTCTAGACGAGACCTCTGACTCGTATGATTCCGAAGAAGAGGAAACAACTAATATTGCATTAGTTATCAATATTCCTTCCTCCTCCATTAGTGATTTAACCATTTTAAGAATGGACATGTCTTCCGATATTAATAAATCATCTAATGGAAAAGGGAAATATAAAAGTTGCATATGCTACACCAGTCAATCTCTAGATACTTCGTTATCTCGAGGTAACAAGAAAAAGGTTTTTCATACAATACTAGATCAAGAACACACTGTTTGTTCTAATTCCCATAATGAGAGAATATCTCACACTAATACCACCTAATCGGTATTAAACTTACGTCCTCACCTTGTGTGCCGATTCTGTGTGTGAGGGAGTAAGAAAATTCATGGCACTTATGTGTAGATTATGGGAATAAAAAAGAATCTAAAATATGAAAATATATTTAAGATATTCGTCTATATAGAAATATTATATTTTCAGAAGTATGAAAAATATAAAAAGATCCTTCTCCTTCTTTGGTCATTCCTTGTCCGAACTATGAGTCAGGATCCGATGTCTTCTCTTGATAGAGTACTGGATCTGAAAGATCACTCTAAGAATAAGTTTGTACCTTCTCTTGATATTGAGAATTCAAAGAGAAAAATCAAAAAGAGAGATTGGCTTAGCAAGAGGGAAAGAGAGAATATGCTGAAGAAAGATCAGTGTATTGAAGCATTGACACACTTCTGTGTTCAATCAAAGACAGAATTACATGTTCTTGCAGAATCCTTCACAAAAACTTCTCAACTGCAAGAAATACTGGTCAAGCAACAAGGTTATCTACTTGAAGAAATTCACAAGCTGAAGACTGAAAGTAATAATCTGCCTTCCTCTACCTCTGATATGAAGGACTAAGTTGCAACAAAATAGACATCAGTTTTTGATTTCTTTCAATTATTGTAGGTCTATTGCTGAATAAAACTATCTATTATTTATGAATAAAATTATTATTTTATAATTTTTCTTGTGATAGTTTTTCGATTACATAGCATGTGCTTGAATGCTTTACATTATTGCTATGTGTATGGGAAGTTTGATTTCGGTTTTCTTAACCTTAATATTCGATCTCATATGATGTGTGAACCCTTATGGTTTGTGTGGCTTTTTTATTTAGCGGGATTAAGTTCTAGCCCATGTTGGTAGGCTTTATCAAAGGATCATAAGTTGTTCCGATTGAAACTCATATGTGAAAAAGTCACAATATGTTGAATCGATTTGTGTTTAACATAAAAGCATATGTGTTTCCGGGTTTTCAACTTTTGCTATTGGCACGCATTAGTTAAAACCGATTCAACCTTTCTCTGGTAAAGGTTGCTTTTGTTATTGTTCTTTTGTTCTTGCGAGAGGATAACAACACAATGGGGGAGAGTTCTAACTTGAACTTGCACTTAATGATATATCTTTTTGGGGAGAAGAGGATGCGGAATTTGAGGTAACGAATTTGTTAGTTAATCGTTTTCCTGTTTAAGAAAAGCTTGAGTTTATTGCATATATTTTGCTTTTGCTTAACAAAATTTTGGTACAATTGATGTTTATTCCATTATGTGTGTATGGATGTGTGTGTGTGATTCAATTATTTCCGGTTGAGAAAAACTATTGTTATCTTTCTTTATTGTTTGGTATAAATTGTTTAGGCTTAACGAAATTTCGGTGCAATTGCGGTGCTATAATGTCTATGTTTGTTTCAATTGCTTCCGGTTAAGAAAAATAATTGTGCAAGTTGATTTATTTGGTTTGTATGAATTATTTATGGCTTAACAAAAATACGGGATCAATTGTTTAGTCCAATTCGATTCCGGATAAGAGAAACTAAGTTAATTCTGATTTTAGTTAGACTTATCAAAAGTAAAGGATTCGGTTATTCAAGTCTAATTGAATGCCTTGACAAGAAATATTAGTTAACTAACCCAGTATTTTTCTTGTCTAAAGTGAAAGGTCTAAGTTATTATCTGAATAATTAGAGACTGATGAGAAAAATAAAGTTATTTCTGATCTTTATTTTGGTCTTATCGAAATAAGCGATTGTATTTGTGCAATCGGTTTAGCAAGGGAACTAAGTTTCTTAATCAATTTGTTAAACTATTTGGGAAAATTGCTTCGGGCAATTGTTTCCTTGATAACATATTAAAACCAAATTACTTGTAGTTTCGGTTTTGATATTGGTTATCTAAAGTGGTATGTGAAACCTTCGTGCTTAACTCTTATAGGTTGTACAATTCATTTAGATTTGTAAGATCCTTTCGGTTTTGGTATTTGCTCGGACCTTTGTCATTTTGTGACAAAAAGGGGGAGAAATATATGGAGTAAACAAGTGATTTGTAATCACTAAGCAAAGGACAATTGTGTTTAAACGTTATATCTAACGAAAGAGTAAAGCATTGACAAGGGGGAGAAACATATCATATGTTGATTATAGTTATTCGGACTACAAACGGGAAATAACAAAGATGTGCGGATTGAAAATCTACCTATCTTACCTTTAGGGGGAGTATTAGCTTTGTTATTTAAATGTAAACATCGGCATTTATGGATTGAATATATGCAGGTTATTGTACTGTTGAAACTTGGAATCAAGCGTATGAATAATGAATTTTTGTAATTTGTTTATCCATATGGAATCAAGTATTACTCGAAGACTTGAAGAATGTGAAGAAGTAACAAGCTACATCGACGACATCATCCTTCCTCTTGAGGTTAGTAATATTGTGACTTGAACTGTTTCATTCCTAACGTATCTTTCAAGTCGTGCTATATTGAAAACATACTTGCGAAGCTGTGAATGTTTATACTCTAGTAGACATAGTGTTAAGGAATTAGAATACGAAGTATAACGCTTATCTTTTGAACTTCGTATATAAGACATCGACATAATCGTATGAATGATATTGTGATTATGTGTATGGGTATGGGTGAAGATTTCGTCCTAGGAAACAATGTTTACATTCGTTTAAAAGAAGTACATTCATGAACTTGTTTTATGAATCGAAAGGGAAATCGCTAGGCTTATTGGTATTGTTATTCATTGCATATCTTTGGATTACCAATATGTGTGAGTTAGTAGAACCGATCATAACTTGTTATGTATCTTGGTAAAACTAGTCACAATGCCTGACTTATGTATTGGTATGACTTTTATTAGTGCAACCGATCCTAAGTAATCACCTAAGATGGTATGATCGATATTTGTAATTGGTGTGACCGATCCTAGTAATTGGTGTAACCGATCCTAGTAATTGGTGTGACCGATCACAAAAGAGTGTGTAATCGATCCTTGTAATTGGTGTAACCGGTCCTGGTAATTGGTGTAACCGATCCTGGTAACTGGTGTGACCGATCATAAGTAATACCATGAAAATATGGTAACCGGTCCTGGTAATTGATGTAACCGATCCTGGTAACTGATGTAACCGGTCCCAGTAACCATATTAAGGTAGAACCGATCCTTGTGTTTGGTAGAACCGTAAACCCATGATTAGTGTTTGATATTTGATCAATCACATAGTTCTTGGAAATCAGATGAACCAGTTCTAAACTTGTTTGGAAGTGTGGTATAATCGGTTCCAAGATTGTAAATATGAAAAAGGATTTACAAAGAAATAAGATGTCGACATACTTTGAACATGTTCAGTAACTCTTATCTTTTATTGTTCAAAGATATTCCTTAATAACTCAAGGAAATCCCGGACCGAAATAAGTTGAGGATCTTTTAATTAAGGTTGTTAATTTTATATGCTTTAATTACCAGCAATTAAAATGCATATCTCTGGAAAATAAAAATTGGTAATGCGCATTTACTAATTGGAGATTTTCTAGTAGGATTTCGGTTAATTTTGGAAATATTGCATATCTTTAGAATATTTCGGTTTTGGAAATTCCTTGGTGTCCAAACTTCCTTGGTCTATAAATACCCAAGTTTGCATTTCAAGCAAACCATCCTAAGAGCCAGCAAAACTACCTTGTTGTGTTGTTACTGGTGGAGCCGTCTATTCGGAGAGGAAAGTACCCTAATTAGGTGAAATCCCTTACGACCGCTCGTTTAAATACTTCTGTGGGATCAAGAAGCTCTACGAGTACCGTTGGTGGGAAACTAGATAATTGCAGTATTATTAGTTTTCGATTTGATTTGATTGACTAACGGTTGTTGAACTTTGATTGCACCTAGTTTGTTTATTCTTGAGAATCTTCTCTTCTGATATAAGATTCACTCAAACTAGATCGAAGTGTCGACGGGATCTTTAGAACTGTTTGTAGATATAAAGACGTCTTGTGATAATCCATTGTTAACAGACTCCGTTCTGTGTGTGATTAATCACAAGAGATTCGAGTTGTGGTGTGCAGGTGTTTATTGAAGATTTTAATAAGATTTGAAGACAAAGAAGATTTCTTATTGGTTTCATAATCTTTGGTGTGCACAAAACTTGATCGGCTGGGATCCAACTATAATCAGTTTATCCTTGAGAGAAGTTGCGTAGATCGGCATCAATATTTAGTATCTTGGTATATCATATTATTGATTGCAAAATCTAAACTCTGCTACTTCGGTAGTTGTTGGATAGATAGATCTAAACCCGACAAAGGAGTTTATTGGATTAAACAGAAGAGCCTTTGTCTAACTCATATCACTGAGATTGAAGAGAGTTGTTACCGAACAGATTTGTTGTTCCTTTATTGTTTGGAATACAAACCAAAGGAATTGTTCTAGTGCGTGCACTTATTGAATGTCGGAAGCGCAAGGATACTGAAAAAACTAGGTGAACTATAGGTTTAGTTGCTTGGTCTAAACTATACAAAGTTGGTGTGATTTTGTATAGCGACTTAATTCTGGACTAGGTCCCAGGGTTTTTATGCATTTGCGGTTTCCTCGTTAACAAAATCTTGCTGTGTCATTTACTTTTGTTTTCCGCAATTATAATTGTTGTTATTATAATTTAACGTAAATTACACAAACGTTAACTCCGTATTAGTTGATAGTGATACTATAGAGATTGGTTAAGTCCGAGCCTATTAACATAATAACATAATATGGTTTCCTACGAACAAAGACAACACAAACACACCAGAATTTCAAACCTCACTATTCCCCAGTGCTGGATTATTTGGGTGTTAAATAACCGAGACTAACTAATCTCTGATTCTCTATTAAATTTTCTAACTATAATGTAACTGGTTTCAACCTACGATTTTTACTTTATAAATTATAAAATAACAAATCTACACAAAACAAAGAACAAACAATCAACATGTTATACAAATCAATTCAATTCAAAAAAAAATTAGTTCTTGATTGTTTTTAGTGATTAAGATTTATCTCACAAACCCAACCCAGTTCTAAACTAATCTAGTTCACTATCTGTTACTGGCTAATCCTATTGTCGCCCATGTAAGATCTAATAATGAGCTCTGATACCAAGTCTGTAGCGCCCCCTAAACTAGCAGCTGACTAATCCAAGAGATTAACTTTAAAATGGGGCACTAAGAATCTAAAACATATAATTAAACATTAAGAAAGAAGTTCTAAACAAAGATTAACCCAAATCTAAACCCTCTCTGAAATAAATACAAGAACTCCTCTCAAATGATACATATTCAATAGTGAGTTGGTTTACAAATAGAATATAAACACATAATAAACATAGCGGAAGCTAACCAACTAACGAAACCAACTCCTCGAAGCTTTCATTGCCACGTGCACAACCTGATCTGTCTCTGAAACTGAAAGCGGAAAGGGTGAGCACATCATCCCTAGAAGGGGTGCCCATCAGAAATAATAACTAACTTTCAAGTAATCACTAAAATGATTTGGAAACAATGCAGATTTTGCTGAAAACCGATAAAACGCGGAAAAACATATAAAGCATATTAAAATAATAAGTTGTACGGCAATATAAAGTTCTACCAACCAATCATTCGGCAAACATTCACAACAGAAATAATAGTTGAGCGACGTCTTCCTTCGGAGTAGCAAGGCATGACTGTTGCGGATTCTTCAATGATCATTAAAGCCCCCCTGAGGCTTCCGGCCAAGAAGTCATAAACGATATGTACCTTACCAGTACCTCATTCTACGCGCACTCTACATATCAAGTATCTAAAGAGATCTAATAACATAATATAGTAGTTTTTGAAAGTAATCTAAAAGAACAGTAAACATCCATGTATGAGACATGCGTTGCCCGTACAGAAATAGGGAAAATAATATTCAGTGACACGAGTACACAATTATTAGTTTATTGGTGGCAGCAATTTTCACTCCTTTAGCGCATAAATATAGATATAACTTTTGGGGCACACATCTCACACCAATCAAAAGGAAACTTTCTCCCTTTCATGCTAACAATAAATAAAGAATGTAACCACTTTCCAGTCAATGGAAAGAATCAATTTTTGAAAATAAGTAAATACTCCCAAAACACAGATATTAGTTATTTCTAAAGATCCAATCCCATCCCAAAATATAAACGAAAACTAGTTTGTATTACACACATATAATACATGCATACACTATCATATAGTAACAAAGATATGCATGGATTTCACAAAAGATAGATTCGCAAAACAATAATGAATACAAGAGAGTTTGTTATCGATTCCCACCTCTTTTGATGACAGGCCTCGCCTACCTCAAGATCCATAATCCACTGGTTCATTCTTTAGATCAATCGTTGTTAATAAAGATTAACTGTTAATCACACAAGCACTCTAAAGATTAGCCAAAAGGCTCATACAAGACTCATAACATAATCTCATACGATTCTCTAGTTATCAGTTAAGTGAACTATCTAATGGTTCTAAGCCCATTTATGGTTCTACACCTTTTCATTATCTATCTTTAATACACCTAAGGTTTACAAATCCAATTAGATTGGTTCTATAGTCCATTATACACGTCTTATGAATATCTACAACTTTGTAGAAGAAACCGAAGACTAATTCGGATCATAAAGGTCCAACTAGGTCTAAGCCCAAGTCTACTAAACCCGACCCATTAACACAAGGCCCGGTCAATATGGTCAACTGACAGTCTTTAACGGTCAATGTGGTCGTCCAACAGTCAACGTCAACCTAGAGTCAAGTCAAGGTCCAATGATCAACTAACGGTCAACGGTCAATGGAAACGGTCAAACGAGTCAACTAATGGTAAACGTCTGACAAGTGTCAAAGTTCAACTCAGGTCAACTGGTCGACTCAGTCAGATTGACTAAGTCGGACACCTGACTAGGCTGAATGGCACAAGGCCAAAAACTCTTGCACAGGCCAAAGCCATAGCTCAGGCCAAAGAACACTACAGCACAATCATTGTGCAACAGATAACAACAACATACAGCACAGCTAAACAGACCAAGACCAATTCAAGCATTTCTAACTTCAGTTACAAAATACACAACTAAACCAACTCTTCCTTGATTTCAGTTCAAACACTATATTTATTATCTCTAATTCTATTTCCAACACACCATCAACTCAAATCTACTTGCACTCCAGTTACATTCTTGGTAAAGTTCAGCCTTCGCAACAACTGCAATACTCCCCAACATAACCACTCCATCCTCATTTGCAAACAACCACAGCTCCATTAACTTCAACAATACACCACGGCAACAACAATAACATTCATCATACCAAACCACCCCCTATATGTTAAAACCTTCATTGTAATCCCATTCATTCTAACTCATTTCATTCACCACAATTTCTATTCACAACACTTGCAAACTTAATGCACAAACAACTCCATCACCACTGACAATTCAATTTCAGATTCATCGCCTTCATGTCTTCATACCTGCATCTGTTACACATCCTACTCCAGCAACTATAGCTTATTCATCTAGAACTTCAGGCAACCTTGCATATTCAAATTGAATCTTCATCATCTCATCATAACACAAACAAACACAACTGCAATACCATTCCATTTCAGTAACATCACATCCAACCCCATTTCTATCTTCTAACACAATTCTTCAACACAGTTATCCGACCATTTTCAATTCTACCTCCACCAGTTACACGAGCTGTAGCTTCCTCTTAATAAACTTCAACCACAATGCAAACAACCTAAACAAGATTCATCTAAAGGACTTCAACCATTCCCTGTATCATTTTAACTCAGGCCATAATCTCAACCACATATCTATCTCATAACCATTTCAATTCTCAACTTCATCAACAAACATAACAACCCAATCAATCTTCGTCTTCTAATTCTTCTTTGAAACTCTTATGAAACTCCAGTTCACTTATTTCCCAAACCCTAACTTTCTGTTTCTCAATTAGTGTTCTTCCTTGAGTCAAATCTTCAAATTGATACCATAACTTTCATGTTCACATCATAACCTCAAAAACCCATCCTTTAGTTTCTCCTTAATCATCACTAATCATAACTTCAACAAATCTCAGAAACCCTAATTTCTGATTTGGTTACTAAGAAACTAAAATTAAACCCTAATTAACCATCTTCATCTAAATTAAGACAAACCCATCTAAAGACTATCGAATTACATAACAAATTCATAAAGAAGAATCAATCAAAACAGAAACTTTGAAATCAAACACCGATTTACCTTTTCTAAGAACTCTGAATTCGAGAATCGAATCAACACCAACACTCTCTATCAATCCTTGATATTTCCCCTCTTATAACGAACTCAAAAGACTCGAATTTGTTTCACAAATTCTCATGAGCGGCAAGAACAGAAGAGAGGGGGAGAGAAGAAGAACGAAAAGATAAAGAAGAAAATCTTCTCGACTTGGTCCTGATAAGGCCGACCAAAATTGCTAAAGAAACCCATCCAAACGATAAGGGCAGTCAGGCGGTTTAAAGCAAAATGACTAATTTGTCCTTTATAAAAATCTGATGATTCCTTCTTCGTCCGGCATCCGAATGACACGTTCGCATAGTCCATCTCACAAGACTTTTCGAGACCTATTCAACGATACTAGTTCCGTCTCTAGATTATTGTTAGATTAATTTCTATTAATTAAAATCTAAGTTAACTAATCGTGTCATTAGTGGCTAAATCGACACTTGACTGATCTAATAGTGTTGACGAGCTTGAGGGTCTTTACAGCTGTAGTGTCTCGATCTCGTATCCATAGACGATCACACAAAGTGTGAATACCGATTCGTTGTATTGTCTCGACTCAGTCCATAGACAATCACTTTCGGTAAGAGGACTTATAGGTGGAAAAATTTAAGATTGTGGTATATTTGGGTACCCTCATATTTTCAATGTCTTGTATACTTCTATGAGAATATAAACAATTGACCAACTCTAGAACTAATTTCATTTGAGTCATTTGAACTAGTTATGGTTAAGATGAATAAGGTTGATATGAAAGTGTTCATATGGCTAACCTCGGTTAACTATTGTTGAGCCAACAAAGGTGCACACGTTTAGGTACGGTTACTCATATCTAAATGAAGTCACTTTTCATTTGTGTGTAACAATCTAAGTTCGATCTAACGGTTGAAAGATATTAGCTTGAGTCTAATCAGGTTTTCATCTAACGGTGAATATTGAATGCTTCGTTACCAAGGTAACTTAGATTGCAAACCCTGATTTGAAGACTATATAAAGGAGGACTCTAGCAACTGGGAAACCTAATCCCCACACCTCCTGTGTGATACTAGTTGCGACTAGATTCGATTCTCCTTTAACCTTAGGTTTTTCACGAAACCTTGTAGGTTAACGACTTGAAGATTTCATTAGGATTGTGAAGCCAGACCTAATTATTTTCTCTGTAGTTGCATGTTCTGATCTTGTTGTTTTCTATTGTGATTGAGTACTATCTTCTCTAAGATTTTCTTGAGATTTAATCTCCGATAAGCAAGATAAAAAGTAGTCACAAACATCTTCGTCTCATCGTTTGTGATTCCACAATATCTTGTTTCGCTACCATACGATTAAGATTATTGTGAGGTGATTGATATTTCTAGGCTATTCTTCGGGAATATAAGTCCGGTATATCAATTGGTTCCTGTTCACCTTGATTTATCAAAAGACGGAACAAGACTCATAGGTTGATCCGTGGGAGACAAATTTATCTATTCAATAAAATTTTCTGTGTGAGACATATTGGTTTATCAAGTCTTCGACTTTGGGTCGTAGCAACTCTTAGTTGTGGGTGAGATCAGCTAAGGGAATCAAGTGCGTAGAGTCCTGCTGGGATTCAGAGACGTAAGGAGCGCAACTGTACCTTGATCAGTGTGAGATTGGTTAGGGATCAACTACATTCCAGTCCGAAGTTAACTTGAAGTAGGCTAGTGTCTGTAGCAGCTTAATACAGTGTGGTGTTCAAATCTGGACTAGGTCCCGGGGTTTTTCTTCATTTGCGGTTTCCTCGTTAACAAAATTTCTGGTGTCTGTATTTTTTTTTCCGCATTATATTTGTTTATATAATTGAAATATCACAGGTTGCGTAAGTTCAATCAATTGTGAATCCAACCTTTGGTTGTTGATTAAATTGATTGACACTTGGATATTGGTTTTTGATACCTTCCAAGTTATTTCTTATATTCAATCGGGCTCGCAAATTCCAATTTGTTTGATTGCGGATTGAATTGAGAAATTGAGATATAACTCTTTGATATACTTTTCTTAAGATTGAGTCTGACTGTCTAGTTGATTCTCTTAAAAGTATATTGGAGTTGGTACATACAGATTGCTAAGCGAAATATTGGGTGTGGTTGTTAGACCCCCGCTTTTTCACAATCAAAAGGTTTTAATGAAAGTATAGGTACCACATGGCATATACATAAATTCCTTCCAAATGCAAGTATAGCTAAAACTGTCATAACGTATGCAGACACAACTAAGAAACCATGTGTACGCAAAAAAAAATGAGTTAAAATGTCCTAACACTTGAAAGCATCACTTGGTTCCCTATTTCCGAAATTGCATCTACATGTTACTACTAAATGCCGATATTAACGTAATCTGATACTTTATGCGAAATTAAACTTGAACAAGAAAAACTATTAATAATCATCATGTGTACAACTACGTACATATTAACAATAAACAGGTGTACAATTATGTACACATTTCAGTAGGTGTACAACTATATACACAATGATAATAAACAGGTGTACAACTATGTACACGTTAACAATCAACTGTTGTACACTGACAGCTTTGGCTAACGTATTTCCTTACATAAAATACACTTCCAATGAACACACCACAACAAGCTCCTATGTCAATAAAAACATTATCTCATAGAATATCAGGTGTTACATTTTTGTCTCACTTTGACAAAGATCAACATCAACTATGATTTTACTTTAGCATCTATTAGTATCCAGAAGCCTAAGCTCCGATATCAATAAACTAGATGTGAATTTATACGAACCCCTTGAGATCATCTAACATGTTAAGTACAAATCTAGCAAATGTGTACAACTATGTGCACATTAACATATCGATACCAAAATGTAGAATAAATATCAAAACATGGCCTCTGGGTATTGTAGTTCATGTACAGATGCATCTTGTGACAATAGTTTTTCTGTTTTAGGTTTTCAGGTTTACAAATCCAAGTTGTTAATAAATGTCATAAAGATTGCATATATCTAACTATCGGGTTTAACATGCATACATTATATAAGGAATAAAAAGGTGGAAAAGTCACATGTTGACTCACACTGTTCACGATACAGCTCATCCTCCATGATGCTTCCACAACATTCACAGGATTTAGTTAGTGACTCATAGGCACCCTATTTACAAATTAACTATTAAGTTAACACCAAAAATTTAGAGCAACATGTTTTCAGAAACTCAACCAGATCTTTAAATTTGTATCCATAAGAAGGTAAAAGAAGATAGATGGGTTAAAAGGTGAATAATCATTGAAACTAACGGGAAGAAAGGAACAATAGTCATGAAAAACAATAAGTGTACAATTATGTACACATCAAGAATCAACATGTACAATTATGTACACATTAAGTATTAGAGCACTGCTCGGTCGAACTCGCAAGCGTTGCTATCTCAAGCTTGTTTGTCAAGTTTAGTTGCCAAAACTATAAGTCTTGATTTCTAGTCTACTTATAGCTAAGTCTCGGACTAGGATAGAAAGTGTAGTTGAGCTCTAGACTCCACGAAGTTCATCATACAAAGACGAAGAACTACTCAAGGAACTGGTGGAACTTCATCGCCTAAAAGGTATATGGAGACTTGAACTTATCTATCACTCAAAAGTCTATCTACTCTATCTCCTATCTTGAGACAAAAGTCGTATTGCTATATAGACTTCGATTATACACATTTGCTATTTCGAGCTGAGTTTAACTCGCTTACATATTTCTCGAAATATGTGTTGGTAAGCTTTCACTTTAACCAAGTTCATCTTTACAAGTAACGAAAGTCATGTCGATTATTTCAATATCTTGAAAATTGCTTTGATGAAAAATAGTGTGTGAATAACCTCTATTTAACATCCTCTAATAATGTTTCAATGATTGAAATGTGAGTTTAGAATATATAACCTTGAATGGATATAAACATTGTATGTGAACTCATACGTGTGTAAGTCCAAAATCCTTGAACCAAAGTATACGTACTTTGCTGCTCAGGATAACCGGAACTAAAGTCCGCGTACCTGTATGCGTACTGCCGGAAGTTCACGTCCCGTGAATTTCTGCTGGAGTTTGTGAACTGAAAACAAACTCAATCCGGGTACTTAAGTATGCGTACCGGTATGCGTACTTGAGTGGGTTATTTTCTAAAAACGGTTTATTCATGAACTTAAACTTATATAAACTAAGGAATGCATATTTGCAAACCGTGGCTATAAAGTTCATGAATCGATTCGAGTGAATCAAAATCGTTTTTGCTTCGATTGTGTCTTGTATACTTCTATGAGATCTAAGCAATTGAACAACTCTTTAACTAGTTCTTTTGAGTCATTTGAACTAGTTATGGTGAAGATGAACATGGTTGATATGAAAGTGCTCATATGGCTAACCATTTGGTTAACTACTGTTGAACCAACTAGGTGTACACGTTTAGGTACGGTTACACAAACCTAAATGAACGTGCATTTCATTTGTGTATAACAAGCTAAGTTCGATATAACGGTTGAAAGATATTAGCTTGAATCTAATCAGGTTTTCATCTAACGGTGAATATTAAATGCTTTGTTACCAAGGTAACTTAGATTGCAAACCCTTATTTTGAGACTATATAAAGGAGAACTCTAGCAAATGGGAAACCTAATCCCCATACCTCTTGTGTGATACTAGTTGTATAAGCTAGAGTCGATTCTCCTTTAACCTTAGGTTTATACCGAGACCCTGTAGGTTAACGACTTGAAGACTTCATTGGGATTGTGAAGCCAGACCCAACTATTTTATCTGTAGTTGGGTGATCTGATCTTGTTGTTTCTATCGTGATTGAGTGCAATCGTAAGATTGGCTTGAGATTAATTTCTCCGATCGGCAAGATAGAAAAGTAGTCACAAACATCTTCGTCTCATCGTTTGTGATTCCGCAATATCTTGTTTCGCTAGTCGATTAAGATTATTGTGAGGTGATTGATAATTCTAGGTTGTTCTTCGGGAATATAAGTCCGGATTATCGATTGGTTCCTGTTCACCTTGATTTATCAAAAGACGGAACAAAACTCGTAGGTATTTCTGTGGGAGACAAATTTATCTATTCCTATAGACTTTTCTGTGTGATACAGATTTGTTTATTAAAGTCTTCGACTTTGGGTCGTAGCAACTCTTAGTTGTGGGTGAGATCAGCTAAGGGAATCAAGTGCGTAGTATCCTACTGGGATCAAAGATGTAAGGAGCGCAACTGTACCTTGGATCAGTGTGAGATTGATTGGGGTTCAACTACAGTTCAGACTGAAGTTAGTTTGTAGTAGGCTAGTGTCTGTAGCGGCTTAATACAGTGTGTGCTCAATCTGGACTAGGTCCCGGGGTTTTTCTGCATTTGCGGTTTCCTCGTTAACAAAATTTCTGGTGTCTGTGCTATTTCTTTTCCGCATTATATTTTGTTATATAATTGAAATATCACAGGTTGTGCGTTGAATAGATCAATTGGTAAATCCAACCTTTGGTTGTTGATTGAAATTGATTGATACTTGAACATTGGTCTTTGGTACAGTTCAAGTTAATTTCTCTTGTATTCAATTAGACTCGCAGATTTCTATTTGCTTGAGTAAGTATTGAATCGAGAAATTGAGATATAGCTCCTTGATATACTTTTTATTAAGATTGAGTCTGACTGTCTAATTGATTCTTTTAAAAGTATATTAGAGTTAGTCCATACAGATTGCTAAGCGAATTATTGGGTGAGGTTGTTGTACCCCCACTTTTTCACTTATGGGGCTATAAGTGGGAATTCTATATTGCAGTTAAGGAGGTATTCATAACACTAACGAGTTACCAAAGCATAATCAATACCTATTAGTTACAACTGACATCTAGTAGAAATAAATTCAATTCAATCATAAAGTCCAAATAAAAGTGAAACAGTCTCTTACCTTGTCTAATTAAATCCATTGCTCTTCGCTCCAATCAAAAGTGTTCGTCTCCGCGTTGTACCCATGCCCGGTTCTTGCTAAGAGACGGGACCAAGTGACATATTGGTTGCGCAAGTAATCCTAGTGGTTTCTCAGCTTCTTTTCTGTGATAGTGCAGTCATACTTCTCAGAAAAGAACTTGCACAAATTTCTCCACAAAGTTTGCTTCAAAGAAGTTCCAGAAAACCCATACTCAGTAGCTTGTGCCAAACATTGGTCAATAAATAACCCTCTAAATTCTGGGACGCTCCTAAAAGTTATCTTATTTGCTTTATCCTCTTCTTTTTTCTCCATAGAAAACTAGCATAAAGTAAAACAAATACAATACGTGGGTAATTTGAAACAGAAGAGAGTGTGCTAACTACTGAGAATTACCAGACAAAGTAAATTACCACTAAGCATGATCTTTATGCATTCAGAATTACTAAAAGACTCATCTGCCATGTAGACTTCGAAGGGTGTAAGCACTATTTTTTATGGGGAACATGTGTTTTGAAGCAAAATTACAAAAATTTGCATCAGTTGGGACATTGAATCTAATCGAATAGTGTCGACCACTCGTCCCCTTGTAGCTGGTTCGCCAAGTTTAGTTTTAAATCAGACATTTTAAGAATCAAGAGTTGTCCACTTACGTGACGTTTCGATTAAAATCTACTTAGGAAGTGATGTTATTTTATCATCGTATATACATGGCTCGACACCAAAATCAACAACCGATAATCCACTGACCAATCCCACTAAAATCAAAAAACCAAAATGGAAAAGGGTATCTTTATTCAATTGGGATTAGTAAACAACTCAATGATTCCATTGATACATCACAATTCATACTCTACCCATGTCACCATCATTAGTTTTCTTATTTTCTTTGTTTTCACAAATATAATCATTTGTAGGTTGTTTAAATATATATAGGTTATTAGTGACAACTAAACGTAGCTAGTTAGCTATTAAGGGTAACTAGGTTGTTATCATCTACTCCCCATATTTGTTCTGATTCTGTTAAGTGTCGTTGTTCATAATTTTATTGGATCTTCAGATGCACTTCTGTGTTAATTAAACTACGAAGAGCCAATTAAATTTTTGGAGGAAAAAATCAATTAGTTGTCAATTTGTCATATACCACTGTATGGTCTAAAATCCTAATTATAAAAAGGAAAAACCCATGTTCTATCATAATTAGCAAGTACAGTAACAATTCCCTCCTTGGCATTTTCACAAACACAATCAAATATTCAACCAAAAAATATAAATAAAAACTCATGTTCTATCATAATTAGCAAGTACAGTAACAATTTTCTCCTTGGCATTTTCACAAACACAATCAAATATTCAACCAGAAAATATAAATAAAAACCCATGTTCTAAATCAAATAAAACCCATATGAAAATGAAAGAACCAATGTTCCAAATCACATAAAACCCATATGAAAATGAATATGGATGAATAATTATGCCTGAAGATGATGATGATTCTTAAAGAAGTTTTTAGATGATTCGAAAGAGATGAAAAGATGAGATGAGAGTGATGATGGAGATAGAAATTTGTGGATTTGTTGAGAAAGATGAAGGAGATATCAGTTGAGAATAGATCTAGGGTTTGTTTCCTTATCTCCCATCTTTGCTCTCGACGGAACAAACAAAGAAAATGAGAAAGGAAATGCGATTTTTTGATATAAAGCGTCGAGGTCATTTTTGTCAACTTCAGCGACTCAGAGGTGGTAGCCAGCGACTCAGGGGCATGGTAATGCCTGACTCTATAGGGCTTGAGTCAGGGGTTAGGCCTGACTCAGATGCCGACTCAGAGGTTATAAGAAATGAAAACCAAACAGTCTGACTGCTTACCCGGCGCGAGTCAGGGTTGACTAAGACCCAGACACCGAGTCATCTGCAAACAAACAAGTTGTTAGTCTTTGTGACTCAGCTATCTGACTGAGTTAACTCAGTAACCAGGATTTGACCCGATTTGACTCAGCGACCAGATCAGTAGACCGTTAACTTGACTAAACCATGGACTTTAACCTATACTTGACTTTGACATCGACTGACGTTGACTGTTACTAGACTCCTTTTATCATTAGTCACCGTCAGTAGACCAGATGGTTAGGCCTTAAGTTAATTGGCCAGTTTGGTGGGCTTAGTCTTATATCCAGTTTTCCTATTTTGATGTTTTGGACCCCTTATGGTACGAATTGACTATTGGTTCCTTCTACAAAGTTGTAGATCTTGTTAAGACTTATCAAATGGATTTTAGAACCAACCCAATTGGATTAGTAAACTCTTAGATATGCTAAAGGTGGAGAATGAGAATGTGTAACCATAAATGGGTTTTGAATCGTTAGATAGTTTACCCAACCTTTAACTGGAGACTTGTATGATTTTGTGCTATGGTTATTGTGTGTGCCTATTGGCTAAATTCTTAGAGTGTTTGTGTGATTAACAGTTAGTCTATATTAACAACGATTGATTCAAGGATGAATCGGTGGATTGAGAAATACGAGGTAGGCGTGGCTTGTCATCAAATCAGGTGGGAACTCTGTAACCTTCTTGTAATCATTGAGCTTTCTTTCTATTTGCGAGCATGATGTACTTTTACTATCTGTATGAGTGTAAATTGTAATTGCTTATACGATGTTTGCTTTGAATGTAATTGTGTGTGTAATATGCGTTGTCTGATTTCCCTGCGAGGAGTGTCTGTGTTTCTCCACGGCTCTTAGCTAAGTTGAGTAGGGCGACTTCTTCCCCGTTTCGGTAGTATCATAGTAGGGCGGCTTCTTTCCCGTTTCAATAGTATATACAATATTAATAGTCGGACGGCTTCTTCCCCGTTTCGATATTTACCTAGTAGGGCAGCTTCTTCCCCGTTTCGATATATACCTAGTAGGGCGACTTCTTCCCCGTTTCGTTATTATATATACTATTTTATCTTGGGGAAATCACTTGTGTGCATATTATACTTGTTTGTCTAACTTTCTGATCTTGATGGTAATATTCTGAATCATGGTTTGTATGGGCACTCTGTGTGGACGATGTTATTATTATTGATTAGGGTTGTTCTCGCATCGTCTTCTCCCATGAGTTTGGCGATGTTAGGATAACACTTGCTTCTTGTCGCATGGATTTCTAAATGTTTCAATTTATTATCGTTATTTAATTATTGTTATTATTTTAGAACTGTGAAGCATGTTAGTGATTACTTTAATGTTATTTGTTTCCATTGGGCACCCCTTTGGGATGATGTGCTCACTCGTAGGTATTTCTGTGGGAGGCAGATTTATCTATTCTTATAGACTTTTCTGTGTGATACAGATTTGTTTATTAAAGTCTTCGACTTTGGGTCATAGCAACTCTTAGTTGTGGGTGAGATCAGCTAAGGGAATCAAGTGCGTGGTATCCTGCTGGGATCAGAGACGTAAGGAGCGGAACTATACCTTGGATCAGTGTGAGATTGATTGGGGTTCAACTACAGTCCAGATCGAAGTTAGTTTGAATTAGGCTAGTGTATGTAGCGGCTTAATACAGTGTGTGTTCAATCTGGACTTTGTCCCGGGGTTTTTCTGCATTTGCGGTTTTCTCGTTAACAAAACTTATGGTGTCTTTATTATTTATTTTCTGCATTATATTTTGTTATATAATTGAAATATCACAAGTTGTGCGTTGAATCAATCAATTGGTAAATCCGACCTTTGGTTGTTGATTGAAATTGATTGATACTTGAACATTGGTCTTTGGTGCCGTTCAAGTTAATTTCTCTTGTATTCAATTAGACTCGCAAATTTTTATTTGCTTGAGTAAGTATTGAATTGAGAAATTGAGATATAACTCCTTGATATACTTTTTATTAAGATTGAGTCTGACTGTCTAGTTGATTCTCTTAAAAGTATATTGGAGTTAGTCCATACAGATTGCTAAGCGAATTATTGGGTGAGATTGTTGTACCCCCACTTTTTCATTAAGAATCAACATGTATACAACTAAGTGCACATTAACAATTGAAAAAATAAACAAAAAATAAGGATAATTATTATTAGGTAAGTAAAAAGATAAAAATAATGATAAGGATAATTATGAAATCAAGGAGTTGATATTATGTTGTTCTATAATGACTCCACTATGAAGTGTTTCAAAACTCACGCAACAACACACATGTTGAATGTCTTCGCATATCTAGAGGATATAAGTAGCACTTACCAAAATACATGTGTACAAAAAAGAGGAATCATATATACCTAATCTAAGAGGCAAAAAGCACGAAAAGTCTTACCCAAAATTAAATAGGAAGAGAGAATAACTTCCCAAAGATTGTATGATAGCAAGAATTTAAATATTAAGTATATAAGACAGGTATGGAGGAATATTTGAATTAATCCTCCATACTACCTAGTATTAAGAATTAGTCCTAAAATCTCTTTGACAATTATTTCTCCACTGCAGCATATAAGCAACGTACCTTTCTGCCCATTTCTTCCACACCATCCATGGAGGAATGTTTGAACTACAGAATGCTTATGTTTTACCTAAACTTGTTAAATTAATGTTTGTTGATCTACATAATCCCCGCAAAGGCTAACCAATGTTCCAAAAGACAGAGCAATCAAAACAAATATGTCCGGAGTCTAATATTATTCTATAAGTATTGATACAAAGTAAAATGAAATGAAAAAAGAAAGGACAAGTGGACAATAAAGCACATGATGTCAACTTTTTTGGGGATAACATAAAGATAGCACTATGTACGACATTCTTTTTTATATAAAAAAAAATCACAGAAAAACGGATAGTTAGCTCGAACCATTAGTTGCCCAGCAGACAACACTGGAACCAACAATAACTTATGTGCTTACTGATAATTCATATGCAATGGATGAGTTAATATACGCCATTATGTACAAAAAATGCAATTTGTAACCATCTTGGAGAGTCCACGAATTTTGTAATCAATACTGCACTTTACTATGATGTAATAAGAAAATATAAAGATGAACATGAACAAGTTTAGGCTGGCAAGGAAAAAAAATTATGAAGCACAATCATGAACAAGCAATTGCGACGACTGCCAAACCGTGGTATTACTAACTCCGCTAACATTTTCTTACAATCATACAAATTTCACAAAGATGATATTTCAGATTCTAGCAACCACCTACTCAATAAACTATACTAGAAATTTCAAGCTATTGTAAAGCTAATATTTGAACAACAACAATGGAAACTAAAAAAATAAAATGATGTGATAGTCATCAAACTTGAGCATGATTTTCATGATCAACGTATCATCCAAAATGCAAACATTAAACCAGTAGTCAGTAAAAAGAAGAAGGGAAAAGAAATAAATGACTTACTATAGAAAGTTCTTCTGTATCTTATACTTTTTCCTCTTTCTTAGTCTTAGAGGCGGTAACAGCTACAGCACTTGTTGCAAACTTGCAGCAACAATCATTAGCGCACCTCCACCAAAATGCACGGAAGCCATCTTCTCCTTTTTACTTGCAATTAACTCTGTGGTATCCCTGTCTTTGACTTGGGATAGAAGAATCTAATCTCGTCGTCATCAACAACTCCAACTACAAAAATAAAAATACTTCTCAATAGATAGTTTTAATATATTTCATAATAGAACAATGACAACAACAACCAATTATTAGTAATTTGAATCAACAAATACAATAAATCAAAATAAATTGAAAGCTAGGTCAAATTAATGGAAATAATCTCTATAAAATTTTATGGAATTCTTGTCTAAATTTTTATATCAAAACAAAAATATACAAGCACACATTATGTACTGACAAATAAAATACCACCTAATGAAAAATAATAATAAGTGCTCAAATAAATATACCCGGGTTCCAAATCTCCCACAATTGTTTATGGGGTAAATAATTTTGCCAAATTCGTAAGGCAACAGCTAACCCAAATTCGCAAGTTACCTGAACTTTTTCCATCAAACTATCACCATCTCTTTATTACAGTATCTCACAGATTTTTCCTTTTTTTAATCGAAATCGAATTTTAGGATTTTGAAATCGTTAAAAAAAATTGAAATCGATTCCGAAATCGATAAATTAATAGTTACGATCAAATTAAATGATAAGAATAGATTAAACTTATCTTTCCAATCTCTTTCAATGATTAGATCTTCAATGTTGAAATTGAATCTCAACAAGTTATCCCATGGATTGATTAGACTCCAGGGGTGTTGATGATAACGATTTAGGCTTCCAAGTTGAATCAATTGTTTGTTTGGTTTAACGATTTGTGTTTTGGAGACTGAACTTTCACTGAGAAGAGATTAGGTTTAGGATCTGTTCTTCACCGGAGAGTTGTTTCAGACACGAAAATGAAAAATTAAAAACTGCATTACGAAGAAGTATATCCGTGATAGGTATTTTAGGCAGTGCAGAAAATAAGATTTTGACTAAATCGTGAATAAAAGGATTAACTCGTTTTGGATTTGGTAAATTTGGATCTGCTAGTACTAGGCTTGAGGGGACAGGATTAGAGTGTCTAAAGCCTAACAAATATGGGATTAAACATTAATTTCTATGGGATACAGAGACAAGTCGGGGTGATAGACCCCACTTGATTTCAAATTTTGACTGATTTAGGCTTAGTAATTTTGAAGTTTACATGTCTTGTGAGGGCAAATACGTATGACAGAATTGAAATCTTACTTTCAAAAGTGTCTAAGTTATAAAAACTGGTGCAAAATAAATAAATAGACATCAGATGTATGACCTAAAAAAAAAAAAAAAAAAAAACACGATACAAACATGTTTAGCTTAATTAAAATGTTTCATAATTTGATAAACACTCAAATTATACTAAAACATCAATTAAAATATGAAAAAAAACAGTGCAGCCTCCGGCTGCTGATCCCATGTATGTGTCGATTTCTAACATATGAATTTTTCCCCCATATGAAAAAATGTCTGCCTTCGTCACTGACAGTAAGGCACTTGACGTGTCATGTATATTGGTAATATAAAGTGATGACTTATCACTTCTTACCATTGGTATAAATACCCATGTCGGGTACTTTGTATTCGCTCCCGCAAAAATAAATAAAAGGTAATAAAATTCATCTCTTCCTCGGTTCACTTGAGCGCTTTTTCTTTCGAATACTCAAATGCGAATTATCCAACCGTGGAAATACTGTCTAATTGGTAAAGTTGTGGGGAAAATGGTAGGCTATAAATATTTGTCATTTAAAGCTAATGAATTGTGGAATTTGTCAGGTAAGTTCAACATTCTTGACCTAGGTTGTGATTTTTTCTTGTTTAAGTTTGAAAATCCAGCTGATTATATGTATGCTCTTCTTGAAGGTCTTTGGTTTATTGGTGGACATCATCTATCTATGAGAAGATGGTCACCAAATTTTAAACCTTCTGAAGCATCAGTTAACACAATTGTTGTTTGGGCCAGATTGCATGAATTACCTCTTGAATACTTTGATAAAGCTATTCTTGAGAAAGTAGGTGAAAAAATTGGTAGATTGATTAAAGTTTACAATACTACTGAACTGGTTTTAAGAGGAAAATTTTCTAGGGTGTCTGTGGAGGTGTCCATAGATAAACCATTAGTGCCTTTTGTTAGGATAGGTTCTGTTAAACAAAAAATAGAGTATGAGGGACTCAATTTGATTTTTTTTCACTGTGGAAAATATCGCATAAGAAAGAAAATTTTCCTTTGATTGTTAGCAGAGTTTCTGGCAATGTAGTGGATCTGATTAACGTCATTCCTATAAGTAATGTTGCCGGAAATCAGGATAGTCTTATTTGGTCTGGAAGCTGAACTGGGGATGTTACTATAAAAGATGCTTTCAAGCATCTTTAGGTAGGTAATTCCGACTCTCAAACTCTTAATGCAGATTGGAGATTCCTATGGGACCTGGAATGCCCTTTTAAATATAAATTATTTCTTTGGAAATTATGCCATAAAAAGCTCAAGGTGAATGAATCTCTTTATCGTAAAGGAGTTGGTAACCATCCAGGTTCCAAGTTGTGTAATAAGGACCTTAAAACTTGTGTCAATTTTTTTTGAATGCCACTATACTTGGCCCATTTAGAGAAAGCTCAAGGATAAAATTGGATTGCAGTTCGACATTGAACCTCTCTCTCCTACTTTTATCAAGAAAATTTGTTATGTGCTTTTTTCTTCCATGTTGATATTTCTTTAAAAGTTTGTTCATAATTTGTGTAGTGGTGCTGATTTTTATTCTGTTTGCCATTTATATATATGTAGCTATTTTGAAAAAACAAAATCATAAATAACCCTTAATGCCAAATAGAGAAATATAGCATCCAACTCACATGGTTAAGGAGAAAAGCTCTATGTTTATAATAGGTTCACCTACTGGGGCTGGTGTAACAACAGCTTCTTCACCTGACATATTTTCAGGTGATTGCTTGCAGATTAAAAATGTAAAGGCTCCTTATACTGGTTGTTGTTTGATTGAGCGTGATAAATAGAAGAAGAAAAAAGCAAGGAATGTCGAAGAAGTGTAATGGAAATTCTAATGAAAAACTACGTGACTTTGCCTCTTTTTACAAAGAAAACAATGGAACTTGTAATTTTAAGAAAGCTCTAATTGCCTACTTTTAACTCAAGTAATTATAAAAGTGAATAACTCCTAGACATAATTTTTTATATTTCTCAAACAGTTACGGAAAATATAGAATTCTTCCAACAGTTATGTGCTTTGTTCGTCTACTAGCGAAAACAAGTATTTTCCCAATGCATGCACATCATGGCTGAGACTAGTAAATCTGTGTATGTACAGCCGTGTCCATCACAAATTTTTCTAGATCATAATGCTCAACGCTGATGCACATTAAAGATATCATTCTTACATAAGTTCTACAGAATTGTGGATTAATGTGTCTCTTTCTTCCCGCAAAAATGTGGATTATTTTCTTTATGATATGTCTCTTTCTTCCAGTTCTTTTTCTTAGGATTCATTTGTTAATCTTGTAAAGCCTTTTTCTTTTTTCTTTTTACCAATTTGAATTATACTTCATATCCACTTTCAAGTCTCCATATTGTATGTTTCCATGTGTCTCTAAATGTGTGTATTAAAACTTTGTGTTTCTGATACAGCCATCTTTCAGGCCATGGATGTTCTTCCATAGGTTACGGGGAGGCAATGGAAATTGGCCCTTTTCATGTCGAGGAGGATGCAAAGACTCTTTATCTGAATCTATACTCTTGGAACCTAAGTAAGAAGCATTTGCTGATATGTGTCGTCCATTTGAAGGTTACGGTGGTTTAAAATCATTTTTCGCAAATTTATGTGCAATTTTCAGGTATTATAGTACTAGAAGAGATTTAAGATTCTTTTTCTCTTTTCTCATAGTGGTTGATATCCTTGTCTGTTTGAATATACGATTTCATCTTGGCGTCAAAGAAAATTAACTTTGACGCATTACTGTATGATTAGCTTTACAATCTTGTAATCAACAATGATCTTCCTACTAAAAAGTTGCTGACACAAATGTATGATGCATTGTAATCTATTAGTCGTTGCAGCTGTTTGATTCTAAAGTAAAAGATAAATTGTTGATGTGTGTCTTTGCAGTGGAAAATAAACTGTTCATCGACACGCCAGTTGGAACTGGATATTCCTATTCAAAGGATTTTGATGATATAATAAACAACGGAGATGCAAGGACTGGTTAGTATTTTTATATATTTTTGTATCTACAGTTCTCAAGATCAATGATTTTTTTCTATGCATTTACTGGTTACAAATCATATTATATGCAGCCAACGACAATCTGGTATTTCTACAGAAGTGGTTAGAAAGATTTCCCCAATATAAAGGCTAGGATTTTTACATTATAGGAGAGAGTTATGCAGGTGAAATATAGTTAATCAATTAATCACAGATAAAGTGAACGGTCTTCCTGTGCGAACGAAATATCTATGCAATGCTTGATTTCCTTATCCATACAAATTTCTAATTGTTAAGTTCTTTATTAGGACACTATGTTCCCCAATTAGCCAAAGCCATTGCGAAATTCCAAAAGTCAACTAGAGAAAGGTCGATCAATTTGAAGAAAATCATGGTAAAATATATCCTCCATTTCATTTTTCCTATAAAGAAACACTAAAGAGTGGAAAAGTTAATACCAAATTCATTTATCCAATGTACTGAGCATTTCTTTGTTTGTAAATATTAAGATGAGGCATTGTCCGTTGAGTATTGAATTTCTTGATGTTACTAAAATTGCCGGTAGGAAATGGTTTAACCGATGACCACGACAACCGCTTGGGGTCTTTCCTGTTTTTGTGGACTAATGGCTTGATATCTGATGAAACCTATAATCTTGTCAACAATTTCTGTCTGTTCGAATCATACCAAAATATTTCATCCCATTGTCGTTTCATTTTTGACCTTGTCAGCAAAGAACTAGGAGATATTGACCCTTACAGTATTTTTACTTCTTCCTGCACCGGCACGACTAGTCAATCAAGCAAGATACTGAATAGACTTATTGTAAGTAATCAATATCATTCAATTTTAGCTGATATAAAATAGTACTTACTGAATAACTAACCATCACGAGCGACATTATTGATTTGTCTTTGGGTTAAACCTTGGATCAGGAGTGAGAGAGATTTTGCTTTTATATTTCATCTGTTTGGTGGTATAAGCTAATAAAAGTTTGCATGTGAAATCCTCTTCATCATCGTTAATTTTTCTTATGCTAGTATGGGGGCATCCGCGAGGAGTTTGATCCATGCATCGAGGACCATACATCTATTTATTTCAATCTACCCGAAGTTCGGAGGGCACTTCATGCTGATATGGTAGCAATGACATCTCCATGGCAAGCTTGCAAGTATGATCTCTCTCTTTCTCTCTCTCTCAAGTAATGTTTATGTTGTGTAGAGGATTTGTTGACCAACACTGGAAGGACTCTCCTGCATCAGTACTAGATATTTATCACGAACTTATACATTTGGGACTTCGTATTTGGATGATCAAGTGCATCTTCAGTCTAAACTCCGCTTCCTACTGTTTTTTTTCACTTTGAATTGCAACATGGACATGCTTAGATTACTTTTCGAGCGACAATCTAGCGCTATATGAACACAGGATTCTCTTAATAATGAAGCCTAAATCTTCTCTAGTACTGCCAACAAAAAATTCATGCTATTGAGTTATGACTACTTCCTGTTAGTTGAGAGGACGAAGTTATAACTCATTGGGTTGACACTGTCAATCCCTTGAATGCATAACCCTGTTGTCCAATTCTCTGAATGTAATATTGGTCTGATAGAACAGCCAACCATAAGGGTACTTATTCAACATTGACAAAACTTAGATATCATTGAGACTCTTGAGTATGAACCGACAATAGCCTTGTACATAGGGTTGTTTAACTATGAGGAAAGATAATTGATCATGCGGAGTCTATTGATGTTTTGTTTCAAAATCTGGTAAGTTAAAAATATTTCGATGAGAATCCAACAGGACTTTTGATAAATCAATGGTAAATTAGGTAGCACAGTGAAGAAGAAAATCCGTTTTCTAATGGTTGTTATAGTTACATTAGTTCACTCAGTTTTATAATAAAGATGCGCTAATATTCTCTGATTTGTTGATCCAATCAGCGGAGATATGGATTCCGTAACTCCAGTAACATCCACTCGTTACAGTATAAACTCTCTCAAACTTCCCACAGTTACTGCATTTCATGCTTGGTATGATAATGGACAGGTATTCTGACTTCTAGCAACATCTTACAACATCTTATGTTCATCATTTCAGAGACATTAGTTGATTAAATACAAGTAAAAATAGTATCCTTTCTTTCTTTCTCTCCCAATATGCATTTTTTACTTTATTTTCTGACTAAAATGAATTTGTACCATCAAAATTTACTATCTTGTTAAAGATATAACGGACATGACATCAACAGGTGGGTGGATGGACTCAAGAGTACAAAGGTCTCACTTTTGTCTCGGTTAGGGGAGCTGGACATGATATCCAAATGTATAAGCCAATCCTAGCTTATCCAGTGATAAAGGCTTACTTGTCTGGAATCTCTATGCCTACTCAGTCATCTCAATTGACTGACTTTTGATCAGTTACCTCGTGTTTATGGTCACGGTTCCTCTGCTTTTGTCGACTGGTCAATTCTTATGGAGAAGTTTCAGTTACGGTGGTCTATGTTAAAACTAGTATATTCTTACGGCAAATGCAAATTACTCCACCCAAACTTGGATGGTAGCTTGTAAGCGTACGTTTAGACGTTTAAATCCTATTTTAATTTTGCTGGACCTTTTGTTATCAAGAACCATAAACTAAATTTGGTACATATCAAGAAATTTATGTATTCTGAATCAGTTTGGAAGCTTTTTGTTTTTCTTTTCTTGACAAGAACGGTATTTGTGCTGTAAGATGATTGGTCTTCCTGTGAATGTCCACATTGTATGGGACCAACTATAAAAGATAAGAACATGACTGTAAGCAGGGACGGAGGGATACAGGGGGAAAATACGGTTTAGTCCAAAAATCAGCCCAAAAATACGGTTTAGTCCAGCCCGAGTCAACTAGGTACAGATTAGTCCAAAATATGGGAAAGTAAACTAATAACCCTTATTATTTACAATTTAGTCAAAATATTTGCAGCTTAGTCCACAGTGACTCATGATGAGGTCAGCAATTTTAAATAATATATAAATTATTAAAAAACAATTTATCTTTCGAACTGCTCGTCCAAAATTTACAAACTTTATATATTCGGAAAGTTCTTTCGGAGATATACAAAAAGAGTACCATATGACTATATAATTTTCGTTTTTTTTAAATGTTAATTTACACTGGTGTGTACAACTATGTTTGATAGGGAATATAGGCAGCTAGTTAAAGTAATGCGTACTACATCAACTGCTACCTCTTATTTTGGGGTAAAAACTGATTCTACCGGTTGTTGTAAATTTGGGTGTGCCGCAGAGAAACGAATCTAAACCCTAAACAAATACACTGCACGGGAGTACTTTAGATTCGAGAGATCAATCTGTACAATCCTGACCTAAACCAAGAAATCGCCGTTCCAGTCTTGCTTCGGTCACAAAATGAAGGAGAATGGTTGATCTTAGGGAGGGAAGCGAAGAAGGTGTTGAGATCAGAATGGTTAACTATGAAGGTGTGGCTATTTTATGACTTGTATCAGAATATGGAACTGGCTTGCAGAATATAAGCTATCAGTTCTTGGTGTTTTTCTGGATACTTGTGTTGATAACACTTGTCCTTTGTCGAAATAGGTTGAAAACCTATTTATACAAGTCATGATTGAGCGCACCCTGATCTCGTAGGAAGTGGAGACAGTTAAGTAGTGGAGAAGTGGGGATGTTTAAAAGGTGGTGACCATCACGTTTCCGTCATGAGGGAAGACTGGTCATCCTTACACCCACTACTCTCTTACTGCTGTTAACCGTCAGCCCTTTCCTGACACTTTCTCATAATGGGCGCATTGCGCGCCGAACGATGTAAACCGCCAGACCAATACCCTGATGAACATCCCCCAGTTTGTGACATGTTTGATGTCTCGGGTATTTTCGTGGAAAATATGCAGCAAGTTGCTGAATGGGTCTTGTTTGAAAGACCTAGTTATTCTGACCAGTCACGCGCAAGCCAGGCGGCGGGTGGTCATGTGTGGCGAGCCAAGTCATGAGACCTGCCGCAAAGAATAACATGTGGCGCTATTATGTTAAATAACTAAGTTATTTGTGAAACAAATACTTATAAAATATCGTATGTACTCGATGCATGTAAAGCATCGCTTTTAAGCAAGCAGCTCAAAATAATCGATGCATGTGAAGCATCGTTATATAGAGCCTGTCTTGGTTGGTCGCGGAACCTAGTGTCTTAAAAGGAGCGTGATCGGCCTCTTTTAGGAAGCTGCTGGGAGTTGTTCATGCATGCCAAAAGTAGGTCGGTTGGTCCATATAGGAGAGTGATGGATGGTAGCCATTTCGACATCCTATTAGTCGGTCAAAGTTAAATCCAGACCAGCTAAATTGGTTTGCCAAATCGGATGGCTGAGATGATCTGCGGAAGTTATTGGTTGCTGCTAATTTATTTAAGATTTTAATAAGGAGCGCGGCCAGCCATCTTTGGGCGCGCGTTTAGGAGCCATATGGGCGTCCGCGGCTTGGCCGATTGCTCCTCATGGAAGAGGGGCGGCCGATGGTCACGACCACATCTTGTTTGGCGCCTAGAACATAAGTTTGGTCTGCCAATTCGTCTGGAGAAGTTGGGCGGTCAAGATGATTTGCGGAAGTTAATGGCTGCCATTGATTTAGGTTTTAAAAGCCGCATGGCCAACCTATTTTGGGCTAACGGTTTTTGGTGCTAGCGGCGCGCTGGGAGTTGTTCGACCAGCCAACACTGTAGCTGAGCTGCTAGTGAGCATATTTGAACCTTGCTCATTGATCGAGATTAAATCTAAGATGATCAATTCGGCTGGCGAAGTTGGGCGGTCAAGATCGTTTTGCGGCAGTAATGTAATGACGCTTAATAAAATTAGGGTTTTGTAGCTCGCGCAGCCAACTTACTTTGGGTAAGGGTTTGGTGGCTTTGCTTGCTAGTTTGGAGGATTCGATTGGCCAAAGTATTAGTGGGCCCGCCATTAGGTATGGTGATGCTTGTCCGGTCGCGTTAGGGAGCGGCTAAGCTTGATAAATCGAGTGGCCAAAACGTACGGCCGTGATCGTTTTAAGACTGTCATGGGCGGTCTATATTGAATTCCTTAAGGAATTTAGGCATGTCGACCAACCAACTTCCAGCTTTATTTAAAAGTGCGTGTGGCGTATTTAAAGCAATCTGATTGGTCGATGGGAAAGGGGGCCGGCAAGCAGCAACATGGAGCGTGACCAGACGGCCACAGGTGGCGCCTGCTGAGGTAAATTGGTCGACCAAGTGGCGCGGCCACGCCTCCTCTTGTTGCACAGCTCCTCTCTATTTCTTGTTTTCTGATTTTTGGTAGGAATTTTCTCCTATTAGCTCCATGACGGATCAATTTCCTAGCTTACCTAGGTTTGGTCTCGACCAATAGGGTTCGAGATATTGTGCAGGGCGCAAAAAACCTAATTTTTGCAAATTAATTAGGACAAAATTTGAATCTTGTGAGCTATCACAAAATTTATCAAATTGATAAATTCTTTGTGTTTACACAAAATTCTTTAATTTTATTCTCAGAGAGCAGCGTCTTCTGACTGAGTACTTTCATGCAGACCTTAATCTTGATACTTCAGGAAATTCATGCTACTCAGCTGCGAGTGAATACTAATTGTCATGTCATATCAATATTAAGGGTTCAGTCGGGGAACGTAGTATAGGAAAGATACTCAATGAGCCGTACATTAATGAATAATGCAGGAGAGAAGATAAAATTTATAGAGTATTTGGGGTTATTGCTACATGCACCATTCTGGATAAATTTCATATAAATATACTGAATTGGTCAATACATATGTAGATAAAGAGGCCTGGGCACTCATCACTTTTAAATGGCTCAGTCTCTTTGCAGAACGACGGCACATTAGATACAGGGTTTTACAATTTTATCCCTTGAACTAAAAACCACCATCAACATTAAGTCCCTTGCTTAGTACGTAATAGTGACATTGTTGCGGGGTAAGCAATAGATGGTGACAAATAAAGATAAAACTTATGAGGCGAGGCAGACATACGTTACCAGGATAGAGGCCGGCTCAGTCTTTGAGCAAGACACGTTTAATGAAGTATCCACGCACGCGGTGATCATCCTCCTAGTATACGTCAATTGTCTCCAGGTAGATAAGCATCTAATCGGTTGATATCCCGCATCTAAAGCCTTTATACAAGAAAGGTAGAGAGTCCTTTCTTTTCCTGGATATTACCAATTTGCGGAATATAAAAGGGAGCACTTGAGTCTTTCTTTTCATACCGATCATCACAGAGTTGCGCTCATCTTCTTTCCAGGTGTTGCTTCATTTTTTCTTGTAGTTTTTTTTTATTTACTACGTCGATTGTTGATATAACCATAACACTTTTCTGCAGTATTTGATGGGAACTCCTGGTGATGATTATTCTTCTGATTCTCCGGAGAAGAGTTTTGAAGTTGACAAACCCAGGGTTACCGCGTTCGAGGAGGTACTAGCTAAAATTGATCCTCCCTTTCGCGAAGCTGGTCGGGCCATACAGGTAGAGCTGGCAAACAAGCCAAAACCCGCGGGTTTGCCCGGCTCGGCCCATAAAAAACCCGCACCCGGCTCGGCTGGTGTCTAAACAAGCCGGGTTAGGGTTGGAGAAATGTTGGCTTGTTGAAAAACGGGTTAATCCAGTCCGGCCCGTAAAACCGCGGGTACAACCCGTAAACCCGTTACACGTGTCCCCCCATACCCCCACTTGTCTATTCGTCTGTTCTTTTCTTTCTGTGTAGCACCAGTTAATGAAAGTAGAAAGAATAAAGAGGCATAAGAAGAGGAGCAGTTGAACGAACAAGTTCAAGTTGATGATTTTCAAGCTCATCTAAAACAACAGACAATAACAGAGTGTGTGAAGTAGCCTTAGAATCACTTAAAGAAACATTCACTCGGTCACTTAAAGAATCACCACAGAAGATGAAGGTTCAGGAGCAACTCGGATGTCACAGTCAATGATTATACTAGCCGCAGCGGAAGTAGCTGAGTTTTTATTATTATTCTTGTTATCACGATCCGAAACTTGAACCGACGGTGCTGAAGAATATTATTTTGAGTTTGATTTTGAAAGCACAGTTTGATGAAGATGCAGAGGAAGTCAATGAAGAATGATTAGATGAATCAGATCTATTTATACTCAAAACAAATAAGTAAAATAAAACCCACACCTTCTTTTTGCTTAAATTACATGTTTAATTTTGTTAATTTTGATATCGAAATGCAATTTTATTTCTAGGGTTCATAAGAATTAGGGAGTTTTCTGTTTTTATATTAATTAGGGTTTATAATCGAAATTGAAGATTTTGATTGAGTGAAATTGAATGATATAAACATGATATGAATTGTAATTACATCATGAATGAGTGAAAATTAATTCCTCTGTACATGATATGAACTCAGGTATTGGTGGTGGTTTGTGATCGAATTTTGATAGTGGTAAGAATGAGGTTCGTAAGACTTGTGAAAGCAATTGATTTTAGACTTATTTAAACTAAAAGTAGAGAAAATTTAAATCCAAATTTGTTTTTTTTTCAAAGATTGAAAATAACCAAGACACTAGATTCCACTGTTACACATGAATGAATGATGGTAAAAATTCCAAAACTCAAATTATTTTTAAAATCTCTTTTTCTTAATTCACAAATTATCATGCATATTTTCAAACATTAATTGTATCCCTTAAGCATAGATTATCTAACCAAAGTATAACCTATCTAATTGAATCACAACTAATTAGGAAAAATTATGCAAACAATTAAAATTCTACAAAGTAGTGATTGAGTGAATTATAAAATACAAATTAGAGAAAAATAGAATAGTTACCAATTATTCATGCATAAATAGCTTCCTCCGTGCCTTTATTACGCGATAATTAGCTCATCATTATCATGGAAACATGCTCAAAATTCATCTTTATTAATGCTCAAAAATGGTTCACAAATGATGAAATGGGAGCAAAATGAATAAAACCGGGTTTTGTAACACTTATATTTGTTACAAAATCAATTGTTACAGAAAACGATAAAGGAATCCCGTCACTGGCACTGTTGAAGAACGACGGTCTTTAAGGGTCTTATGTTCTTCGTACCTTGTTCACCAGCAGAAAAATTGTTTTTCCTGTAACTTTTTTTCTCGATTTTTTTATGCTCTAAACGTCTCCCTATTCTCTCCCTGAACTCCCTCCTCCTTCTATGAGTCTCCTAAAGCCTTTATATAGTCACAGGATCAAGAATAAATTCGTAATAACTCAAAAATCTTCTCGATATCCAACCATTAACTCATGAATATTTTCTTTTATGTTTTATGTTCTTACGCATCTTTTCGACGTATACACGCTCCAGAACTTCCTTGTTTGACTCCTCCACACTTCTGCAGCAACCAAACTCCATCACAACTCAATCAAAACACGTTCAAGCACGATAAACTCTGAGGTTGCATATTTCCTTCCCGACGAAAATTTAGCCCAACTGAATGCATTAAAACACACATACCACCATTGTTTGGGCATATCACATCTTTCCCAATCAAAATCAGTGATTGAATCTCACTGAAACTACTCCAAAAATCAACCAGAAAATTCCGCAGAAAAATGAAAAATTTCCCGCCAATTTTTTTTTTCAAACGATGAAGAAGGGTGTAGTTCCCTGAATCCAAAACGCGGGTGCCTTTAGAAGCTCGGCTGCCTTGGGGGCGCCCTTATCCATTTTTAGGGTGCCTTTAGTAATTTTGGTGGGTGCCTTTAACACTTTTTCGGGGTTCCTCCGGTGCATTTCTGGGGTGCTTCCGGTGCATTTCTAGGGTGCCTTTAGTACTCTATCCTGGGGTGTAAAACACCACTTTACGAGCCAATTTCGTCGCAAGAGCTTATTTCTCTAAAAATACCTACAAAGACATGAAATAACAAAATAAATACAAAATCGAATACTAACAATATATACAATTGAGACATATTAGACACAATAATGCGTCTATCAAATACCCCCAAACTTATTATTTGCTAGTCCCGAGCAAATTTAATCTACAAAATAAAATCCTAACTCACTGTCGCAGGCATCGCGATTGCACTTAGCGTGTGCAACAAGCCTTTGAACCCCTAGGTGGCCCTAGTGGCCGAGTTATAGTCTCGGGAGGGTTTACCAGAGGTGTACCCACAAAACCTTTACTCCAGACCCTAGCTATCTACGCAGAACCTTGAAATGGCACTAAAGAACCTCCTTGGTTGGCATACTTATTGATTATGGGAGGAAGTACCCTGATGTGAAATTCCAATTGCTGTACACGAGTTTGCACTAAAATTCGTATATAAGTGACAGAGCTCTACTCAGATAGTTTCACTATGGACATCAATATCCGGAGTCAACAAATCACATGGAAAGATTAAGAGATGGATATAGAAAAACATAGATGGTTTTGATGTTGACTAGGTGAACGGTGTTTTCTCATATCTGTCTGAAGGCCTCCGCCAAGATGAACCTATCCTAATGGACTGAGATACCGGTCTGACTAATATCAACACAACTGGCATATACAAGGGGACCAGTGGTCAATAACCCTAATTCTAGATCAACTCGTCTGGCATATACAAGGGAACCAGCGGTCGATTTATTGAACACACATTTATTATTTATTTATTTAGAACTAACAACATGATTAGATCTTGTGGATCCAAGCGCATGCTTTCTTGTCAGCAGATTACATGGTAATTCCCGTGGATCCTGCATTCCACGCTTGTTTAGGCGACGGAGACAGGGAGAACACACACATATTGCTATCCAAGTGTTAAAATTTATTCCGATTGGTCTATTGGTCTGGTCTTTTTTTTTTTTTTTTAGTATCTCAATCACTCTATTACACCCTAGCAGTGGTAACAACTTGAATCGTGAGCCCCACCTAATCACTTAGAGAAACATATTTTAAAAAGAAAATAAAAACATAAGTGAAAAGGACTCAACGAGATATGGCGAAACTATCATGTTATTTCTAACACCTGAGCTCTGTGCTTTTACGAATAGACTCTTATAGATGTTTCCATCTACTCAGATTGGTTCCTCAACTCCTAAAACCAAAATGCTTCCATCCACCTAGATTGGTTAGTGCGATCCTTAATAGGCATATATTTCTAGGCTCTGGAGTTTATTGCAACTAAAAAGTTTTTCCCATACCCCCAAACTTAAATCTAACATTGTCCTCAATGTTTCTAATGAAAGAGCAGTACCAAAAATAACACAAAGAGAAGTTGGAAAGATAGTACCTGGGTGAAGAGAGAAATCAAAAACTAATATACAACATACAATTACCCCGATGGTCAATCAAGGGTAAGCAGGGTCCTCCAGAGGGACCTCCTCAACATCACCTGTAGGAAAGGGCTCTAAAAAGGGTTTCAATCTCTGACCGTTAACCTTTGAAGAACCATCCGGTGTCTCGATCTCAACCGCTCCATGAGGAAAAATAGTACGGACCACAAAAGGACCGGTCCACCGAGAGCGCAACTTCCCGGGAAATAGATGCAAACGAGTGTCATACAGAAGAACTTTTTGACCTGGAGAAAATGACTTTCGTAAAATATTATTATCATGCACAAGTTTCATTTTGTTCTTATACTCCTTAGCACTATCGTATGCATCTCTACGAATCTCGTCCAACTCATCGAGTTGGAGCTTTCTGTGAGCTCCTGCCTTGTCAAGTGAAAAGTTTAGCTGCTTAATAGCCCAATAGGCTTTATGCTCTAACTCAACAGGCAGGTGACATGCCTTGCCAAATACTAAACGATAAGGTGACATTCCAATGGGTGTCTTAAACGCAGTACGGTAAGCCCATAAGGCATCAGTAAGCCTCAATGACCAGTCATTCCTATTGGGATTAACTGTTTTCTCTAGAATACGTTTAATTTCCCTATTGGAGACCTCTACCTGACCACTAGTCTGTGGGTGATATGGGGTAGCTACTTTGTGGGTAATACCATACTGTTTCATTAAAAGAGCAAATGGTTTATTACAAAAGTGTGAACCTCCGTCACTAATTATAGCTCGCGGCATACCAAAACGTGTAAGTATATTCTTTTTTAAAAACTGGACTACGACCTTATGGTCATTGGTTTTACGCTCAACCGCCTCAATCCACTTAGAGACATAGTCTACAGCGACAAGGATGTATAGGTTACCAAAAGAATTAGGAAACGGACCCATAAAGTCAATACCCCACACATCAAAGACCTCAATAACTAAAATAGGGTTCAAGGGCATCATGTTCCTACGGGAAATGGTTCCTAATTTCTGGCAACGTTCACAAGTAACACAGTAACTGTGGGAATCTTTAAACAACGAAGGCCAATAGAATCCACACTGCAATATCTTAGCAGCAGTCTTCTTAGCACTAAAATGACCCCCATAAGCATGATCATGACAAAAGGAAATAATACTTGACTGATCAATTTCATGTATACATCTCCTAATAATCTGGTCTGGACAATACTTAAACAAATAAGGATCATCCCAAAAGAAGTGCTTAACCTCAGCTAAAAATCTAGAACGATCTTGTTTACCCCAATGTTGGGGAATTCGACCAGTAACAAGATAGTTCACTATATTCGCATACCAAGGTAATTGGGTAACAGAGAACAGTTGTTCATCAGGAAAACTGTCTCTAACAGGAAGGGAATCATCAGGGGTATCCACAACAAGCCTAGACAAGTGGTCTGCTATTACATTTTCTGCACCTTTTTTGTCTCTAATGTCTAAGGAAAATTCCTGCAACAATAGAATCCATCTAATCAATCTAGGTTTTGTATCCTTTTTGGAAAGAAGATACTTCAAAGCAGCATGATCAGTGAAGATTATAATCTTAGAACCTAAGAGATAGGATCTAAACTTGTCTAAGGCGAACACAATGGCTAACAGTTCCTTCTCCGTAGTAGTATAATTCAACTGGGCATCATTCAGAGTTTTGCTAGCATAGTAAATCACACGGAGTAATTTGTTTTCTCGCTGACCTAGCACAACAACAATAGCAAAATCTGAAGCATCACACATGATCTCAAAGGGTAGGTTCCAGTTGGGGGCGGTAGTGAGTAAAGTCTTAAGCTTCTCAAAAGCCTCTAAACAAGCATCATCAAAGACAAACTTAACATCTTTTGCAAGCAAATTGCAAAGAGGTCTAGAAATTAAGCTAAAATCCTTAATGAATCGACGATAAAAACCTGCATGCCCTAAGAATGACCTAATATCTCTTACGGTTTTTGGGACCTGTAAAGTCTTAATAAGGTCAACTTTGGCTTTATCCACCTCTATACCCTTAGATGATACGATATGCCCTAAAACAATTCCTGAACGAACCATGAAATTACATTTCTCCCAATTAAGCACTAAATTCTTCTCCTTAAACCTAGTCAAAACGAATGACAGATAATGCAAGCACTCATCAAAAGTCGAACCAAATACTGAAAAATCATCCATAAAGACCTCTAAGAACCGTTCTACCATGTCAGAAAATATGCTCATCATACAACGCTGAAAAGTTGCAGGGGCATTACAAAGCCCGAAAGGCATGCGTCTATACGCGAAGGTACCAAAGGGACAGGTAAAAGTAGTTTTTTCTTGGTCTTTAGGGGCAATAACAATCTGATTATATCCTGAATAGCCATCTAAGAAGCAGTAGTGACTATGTCCAGCTAATCTCTCTAGCATTTGGTCGATGAAAGGAAGGGGGAAGTGGTCCTTCCTAGTGACCTTGTTCAATTTCCTATAGTCAATACAAACACGCCAACCCGTGGTCACTCGAGTTGGGATTAACTCATTGTTTTCATTCTGGACTACAATAATACCGGATTTCTTGGGGACAACTTGAACAGGGATGACCCACTTGCTATCTAAAATAGGGTAGATAATGCCTGCATCTAACAATTTAAGAACCTCGGTTCGAACTACCTCTTTCATATTAGGGTTTAGTCGACGTTGCATCTTCCTAGAAGGTTTGGTATCTTCTTCTAAATAAATATGATGCATACAAACGGTAGGACTTATACCCTTAATGTATGCTATGGTCCATCCTAAAGCTTCCTTGTTGTCTTGAAGAACGGTTACTAACCTACTTTCCTGATCACTATCCAAGTTGGATGCTACAATCACAGGTAAAGTTTCAGCTGGGCCTAAAAACACATACTTCAAGGAATCTGGTAATGGTTTAAGGTCCAACTTAGGAGGCTCTCCTAACGAAGAAACTAGAGTAGACTCCGAAACTGGTAGTGGTTCGAACTTAGGTTTCCAAACATTACTAGTGTCCAACAAAGGGGTTGAATCTAACAAAGCATTCACCTCATTAATCACATTATCATCATCAAAATCAATCCCAAAGTGGGCTAAGCATTTCTCTAGTGGATCTTCTAACAAAGTGTTTGGTAATGACTCCTCGACTAATGTTCCTATCATGTTGACCTCTTCTATGCTCGAGTCATCTAGTTCAGAGGGTAGCTTACTAATATGAAAAATGTTCAGCTCAATGGTCATGTTACCAAAAGACAAATATATAATACCGTTTCGACAGTTGATGATCGCATTAGATGTAGCTAAAAACGGGCGACCTAGAATTACCGGTATCTGGTTCTCTGGGTCAGGGAAAGGTTGGGTATCTAGGATAACAAAATCCACTGGATAAATAAACTTGTCGACCTCAATAAGAACATCCTCGATCACACCACGAGGAATTTTTACGGACCTATCAGCTAACTGAAGTGTTATCTGGGTAGGTTTCATCTCACCAAGTCCTAGCTTAAGGTACACATGGTATGGGAGTAAGTTCACACTGGCTCCTAAGTCAAGCAGTGCTTTCTCAACACGGTATTTCCCTATTGTACAGGCAATGGTAGGGGAACCTGGGTCTTTATACTTAGGAGTAGTAGTATTCTGAATAATATAACTCACATGACTAGCTAGGAAGGATTTCTTATGGACACCGAGCTTACGCTTTCGCGTACACAAGTCCTTAAGGAACTTGGCATAAGGAGGAATCTGCTTAATTGCATCTAATAATGGAAGGTTGATAGTTACCTGCTTAAAAACCTCCAAAATGTCATTAAAAGTGGACTCCTTCTTAGTTGGTACCAGCAATTGTGGGAATGGGGCTCTAGGAACAAAATTTGGCTTATCAGGGGCCTTATCAGTCTCCTTAGAGGTTCCATCAATCTCTTCAGCTTCTGATTCAGAAGGGTGAACTACAGCATGTTCACTATCAGGCATGGCAACCTTATTGTCTATTTCTCTACCACTCCTAAGGGTTTTGATTGAATTCACATGATCAGATGATCTTCCTCCTATTTCATGAACTCCTCTAGGATTAGGTTGAGTTTGACTAGGAAAACTCCCACTATCTCTCTCACTTAGAATCTTAGCCATTTGACTAACTTGAAGTTCTAACTTAGCAAGAGACTTGGCATTATGTTGAAAATTCTTCTTGGTTTCCTCTTGAAAACTAGCCTGGTTCTTTAGTAATACTTCTTGGGTTTTTACGAACATGTCCTGGCTCCATTTTAATAAACTAAGAGATTCCTCTAAGCTGGTTATTCTATTCTTAGAAGGGTTCTGGAACTGGGCTTGACCTGAAGGGTTCTTATTATAACCAAAACCTGGGGGAGGCTGAGAATTACTAGACTGCCATTGACTCTGTCCTTTAGACCAAGAGAAGTTATGATGGTTTCTCCAACCAGGGTTGTAGGTCTCTGAATAGGGGTCAAACTTCTGTCGGTTTTCAAATCTAGCATTGTTATAGACAGCATGGGCTTGCTCTTCACTATCCTGACCTTCCCAAAACGAGTTATTGGGTTCTATTCCATAACTAGAAACTTGAGAGGCTCTAATCCTATTATCAGGTTCAGCAAAAGACCTATGTTTAGATTGATTCAATTCCAAAGCTTCTAACCTTCTAGATAAAGCAGTAAACTTAGCATCAGCCCCGAAGCCTGTATCAGCTACATTGGTGCTACTTCTATTGATTAAGAGTCTTTTAGGGGGTTCAACACAAGATTCCCACTGTTGGGATTTTTCAGCGACATCTTCTAAGAAGGAAAACGCATCATCAGCATTTTTACTAGTGAACTCACCAGCGCACAAAGACTCGACCGTGGCTTTGGTCGAAATCCAAACCATCATAAAGAATCCCTACTAGTTTCATTTTGTCAAACCCATGGTGAGGACATTGGGATAAGAGATCATTGAATCTCTTTAAAAACCTATAAAGAGATTCTCCCTCTTGTTGTACACTAGCACTAATTTTCTGCCTAACAGCTACAGTTTTATGCTTAGGGTAGAATTTAAAATAGAAGGCATCAATAAGTTCCTTCCATGTCTTTATGGATTCAGATGGTAGGTTATTAAGCCGGGTCTTGGCTTTATCTCTCAGGGGAAAAGGGAACATCCTAAGTTTCAAGACTTCTTCACTAAGGTCTTTAATATTAATTGTTCCACAAATTTCTTCAAAGTCCCTGATGTGAAAGTAAGGGTTTTCATCTTCTTTTCCTAAGAATATAGGGATCATCTGAAGAATACCAGGTTTCAACTCATAACTAGCCGTAGAGGCTGGCAACTTAATGCACGATGGTCGGTTGGTCCTAGTTGGGTACATGTACTCCTTCAAAGTTGTCATTGTTGGCACAGTAAAAATCCTAGGGGTGAATTCCTCACTAAGACTTAAATTCTCAAAATTGAAGTTTCCAAAAACATGGCTCTCCAAAGAAGAGTCTTCGAGCTCCCCGTCTTCAAAAGAAAAACCTCTAGGCTCGTCACTAATCAAACGGCCAAAAGTGTCTCTTTTCCAAGCACGCTCACTAATGGACTTGAGCGATTTTGGCATACACTAAGAAAAATAAAAATAAAAATAAAAATCCTAAAGAAAGGAGGTTCTAAGCAAACACATAGCAGGCTGACTCCACCAAAACAAACCTAAAAATTTCTAGCAAACAACAAGCATGATGGCTCCACTTAGATTGTTTCTAGACCAGCTTCTAATCCTTCGAAAAGGAATTCGTTACAATCTAAGCAAACCTCTCTAGATCGATCCGAATAAAGTGAGTCGAAGAGAAGTAGGGAAGCTCAGAGGAGCTTTGATACCCCCACCTCTTTGGAAACGCTTCCTTGGGTTACAAGGCGGCTCTAATCGACTTACAGTAATCTTCCTTAACTTCAAAGTATGCTTAGAAGAGCAACCAATATTTTTCGAACGACTTTCCTATTAAGCGCGTTACCCTATAGGTCTCGTTCTAGTCAATATTTTAGGCTTGGGTTCGCGTAGGATATGTTTTCCTAAGGCGGGCAAGAAGAGAACGGTGATGAAATCCGAACCCTTATCTTGTATGTCCAGTCCTTGCCCTTTACTAGGAAATTAAAGTCTGTATTCAGTCCTCAACATATATTCACCTTAAGGCAGACAGTAAACCCGCTGACAGGGGATTCGCGGGTGTTTCGAAAAACTTACCTCCCGTACCAGACGGGCGAAGAACCGCTGAAGTCGACTCGGGCCACGACTCCTATGTCATGTACGAACCCGAGGGGCCGAGACGATCGTAATCGTCGTCCTTCCCTGCAAACAGTTTGTATTTAAAACTACCCTTCCGTAGGGTTTTAAAATAAAATAATAATGTCCAAGTGTTCAAATGTCCCAAAAATAAAAATAAAATACAAAAATAAAGCCCTATATACAGTTTCTAAAAATAAAATCTAAGAAATAAAAATAAAATAAAATCTAAAAACCTAATAAAAGAAAATAAAAAAAATTCTTTGTCTTTCTTTTCCTTTTCTTTTAGCTTCTATCTTTGGCTCCTAATCTCTTAGTCACCAAAGTCTTTGGCTTAAATTCTTTTCGGTCCAAACTCCAAACCTGTAGCACAAAGAAATATACCCAAAGAAACGTAAAATAGAACAAAGAGAAAATAATGAAAATAAATAAATAAATAAATCTAAAAACTCTAACTTAAAAACAAGTCCGCGTCGGCGGCGCCAAAAATCTTCTCGATATCCAACCATTAACTCATGAATATTTTCTTTTATGTTTTATGTTCTTACGCATCTTTTCGACGTATACACACTCCAGAACTTCCTTGTTTGACTCCTCCACACTTCTGCAGCAACCAAACTCCATCACAACTCAATCAAAACACGTTCAAGCATGATAAACTCTGAGGTTGCATATTTCCTTCCCGACGAAAATTTAGCCCAACTGAATGCATTAAAACACACATACCACCATTGTTTGGGCATATCACGTCTTTCCCAATCAAAATCAGTGATTGAATCTCACTGAAACTACTCCAAAAATCAACCAGAAAATTCCGCAGAAAAATGAAAAATTTCCCGCCAATTTTTTTTTTTTCAAACGATGAAGAAGGGTGTAGTGCCCTGAATCCAAAACGCGGGTGCCTTTAGCAGCTCGGCTGCCTTGGGGGCGCCCTTATCCATTTTTAGTGTGCCTTTAGTAATTTTGGTGGGTGCCTTTAACACTTTTTCTGGGGTGTTTTCAACACTTTTTCGGGGTTCCTCCGGTGTATTTCTGGGGTGCTTCCCGTGCATTTCTGGGGTGCCTTTAGTACTCTATCCTGGGGTGTAAAACACCACTTTACGAGCCAATTTCGCCGCAAGAGCTTATTTCTCTAAAAATACCTACAAAGACATGAAATAACAAAATAAATACAAAATCGAATACTAACAATATATACAATTGAGACATGTTAGACACAATAATGTGTCTATCAGTTTGCAATGATGGTTGGCGGTTGTGCTGTTGCCTGTTGGTGTTGGAACTCAGGTGATGAATTCAGGGTTTGATTTAATTGAAGAAGATAGAAGAGAAATAGATGATCAGTTCAGATAAGCAGAGATGGAGGTTTGATTTGAATGGGTTTATGTCAGTGTTACCAGCGAAAAATGAAGGAGGAAATGAAGGTTAAGATTTGGATTTGGCAACAGAGTGGATGAGTTCTTGTAAGGGTTTTGAATGAAAGATGCTATCGAGATTTAGATGATTGGTGGAGCTTCAGATGGCTATGAATTCTGGTGGTGTGTGCAGCCGAGATTACCAAGGGGTTCTGGTGATGTTGTGGTTGAATTTGAGAAGCGGAGATGGTGGTGTTGCAGGTGATTATCATGGGTTGGTGTTATTGGTTGGAAGACGATAGTCAAAGCTTCAACAGGACCACAAATTAACATTTTTTTTTTAATCAAACACAAATTAACTTAATTAAGTTTTAATTTTAACATTAATTAAACAAGCCGGATTACCCCGTGAACCCGCAAACTTTACCCGTTACGGGTGCGGGTTGAAGAAATGATCACCCGTGAAGAATATCAACCCACAGGTTTTGGCCCGTGTTAACCCGAACCCGTGTAACCCGTAACAAGCCATCCCCGGCCCGCCTGTTTGCCAGCTCTACATATAGGGTATGCCTCTCACACATTTATGCATCGTTCGAGAGCGTGTTCAAGATTTCCTGGCTTCGGTTAGCATGGAGGAAAAGTGGAGGCGTGATGAAGCGTCTCAGCCAACGAGTGCTAGGGTTGAAAGATTCGCGGCTCGGCTAAAACGACGAAGGATTGAGCACAAGCAGCCTTCTAGTGAGTACAAACATGACTACCCTATTCATTACGACATCATAATTCTCGACTCTGATGTGGACGAACCGGAGCATCCTCAAGAGGCTGTTGGAGCAGTTTCTGAAAAGGATGTCAATGTCGATGCAGCTTCCAAGGAAGAGATTAAAGTAGCTTCTGGAAAAAACGTTGAAGCAGCCTATGGAGAGAACGTTGAAGCGGCTTCTGGAGGTAACATTAAAGCGCCTTCGGCTTCTGGAGAGAACAGTGAAGCGGCCTATGGAGAGAACGTTGAAGCGGCTTCTGGAGGTAACATTGAAGCGGCTTCTAAAGAGAACTCCAGTGAGGGCGCCAATAACCCTAGTTTTGATGTTAATAACTAGATTTCCCACTTCTTTATTCCCTTTAGTAGATAAGCATCTTTTCGAAGCTTGTAGATGCTTTTTGATACTCAGTGATTTTATTTATGTAGCTGGAGCCAGGGCTTCATCGAATAATAATCTTTTATTCATGTGCTTTAATAATCTTATGTTTCTAATTGGATGAATGAATGAAATCTCCTGACTGAGAAATCCAAATCCTCGGAAAAATCTTGTAATACCTTGGAACTAAATCATGATTAAATTCTTTTCACTTTTTCGGACATGGGATCACCTTGAGTATCAAGGAATATCTTTGAACAATAAATGATAAGAGTTATGTACATGTTCAAATAATGTTGACATCTAGAAGTTTCTTAGAAAAACCTAATTCCAAGCTTCACATAAAACATAAAGTGATATGTGAATATTGGAAACTCGGTTTTGCTCCTTGGGATCGGTTGTACCAACCTAACAATGTAAGTTGTGATCGGTTATACCATGTTTCCCAAACCAGGTTGTGACCGGTTACACCTTTCTTCCCAGAGGTAGCTTGTGATCGGTTACACCTTACTTCCTGAGTTAGCTTGTGATAGGTCATACCTTGCTTCCCAAAGGTAGCTTGTGATCGATTACAACTAACTTCCCAATTCATCTTGTGACCGGTTATACCTTGGGTCCCAAAATAACTTGTGACCGGTTACAACTTGCATTCCATATAGCTTGTGATAGGTTACACCTTGATTTCCAATGTAGCTCGTGACCGATTACAACTAGCTATATTATATAGGTTATGACCAGTTATACCATAAGTCTTAACAAGTTAAGATAGGTTCTACCTTGTCATCTTAAATTGGTCATTCAAAAGATATTCAATAAAGAACCTGACCAATCATGATTTCCTTTCGATTATGAAACAAGATCATATATGTACTTTGTTTAAACAAATGTTATAAAACATTGTTTTCTATGGTGAAATCATAACTATATAATGCACACATAATCAAATAACTATATACAATACATTATGTCGATGTCGTATTTACGAAGTTCAAAAGATCGGCATTATACTTCGTAATTCAATAAAGTCCTTGACCCTTTGATCTTAATGTCATGACCAAGTCTAACCACTAGAGGATTATATATATACATCTCGCATGTTATGTTTTCAATATAATTCGACTTGAAAGATACGTTAGGAATGGAACAAGATCAGGTCAATATTACTAACCTCAAGAGGAAGGATGATGTCGTTGTTGTAGTCGTTACTTCTTCACATTCTTCAGGTCTTCGGAGTAATACTTGTACGTATTAACATTCCTAGACTTTCTAGTCTAACCTAAATGAAGTTGACTCTAGTATTTAATCAAGCGACTCTAGATGAGTTTTGATACTAAAATATGACAACCAAACTTGACATACCAACGCTTGGTGGGTTCAACCGAGCTATGCTCTAACACTCTCCCCCTTTGTCAATTTTAGTGACAAAACTCTTATTACATATGGATCTAAACGAATTACAAAATAACCCATTCTTCATACGCTTGATTCCAAGTTTCAACAACACAACAACCTTCATATATTCAATAAATAAATGTCACTGTTGACATTTGAATAACAAAAGCTTTTACTCCCCCTAAAGGCAAGCTAGGTAAATATTCAATCCGAACATCTTTGTTATTCTCCTTTCGTAGTATGAAATACTACACAGTATTATGATATGTTCCCCCCCTAGTCTATGATTTACTCTTTCGTTAGATATAACGTTTAAGCATAAATGCCCATTCCTAGTGATTAAAATCACTTTTTTACTCCATATATTTCTCCCCCTTTTTGTCACAAAATGACCAAGGTACGAGCAAACAAAAGACAAACTGAAAGAATCTTACAAATATATAAGACTTGTACAACCTATAAGAGTTAAGCACGAAGGTTTCACATACCACTTTAGATAATCAATACTAAAACCGAAACTACAAGAGTAATTTTAATTTTAATATGTTATCAAGGAAACAAATGCCCGAAGCAATTTTCCCTATAGTCCGACAAAGTGACTAAGATATTTAATTCTTTTGTCGAACCGATTACGTATGTACAATCGCTTGTTTCGACAAGGCCAAAATAGAGATCAGAATTAACTTTATTTCTCTCATCAGGCTCTAATTATCAGAAAATAACTTAGACCTTTCCATTTAAACAAGACAAACACTAGGTTAGTTAACTAGTTTTTCTTTTCAAGGCATTCGATTAGACTTGAATAACTGAATCCTCCAATTGATAAGTCTACCTAAGATCAGAATTAACTTAGTTTCTCTTATCTGGATTCATATGGACTAAACAAATGATCCCGTAATTTTTTGTTAAGCTAAAAACAAATGATCCCGTAATTGAAACTAAACATCTTATAAATCCGAAATAACATAGCAAAAATATAAGCATTCATACACGGGCTATGCAATCGGAACTATCAAATAATGAAATAAGATTATAAAATAATAATTTTATTCATTCATAAATAAATATTGATAGTTTTATTTAAAATATACCTTATACAAAATATCGAAATAAATCAACAAATTGATGTCTATTTTTTCTGTATCAAGTATCTCAGCATATGACTTAATCCTTAATGGTGCTTTGATTGTTCACTGAGGTTTCTTCAGTGTTTAGGATTTTTAAGCACGTCTCCAGAGACTTGTCAGCAACCACTTCTTCTTTTTCAAGTTTTTCAACTTATTCCTTCATGTCTGCAAGATCAGCTTTTGTTTCTTCAATTCTTTCGTTTAGCCAATCTTGATTTCAAACCATTGTTATGAGATTGGTTCTTAGTTCTTCAAAACCGTTGATAAAGTTTACCATACTGTTAGTAGGTATCCACTTGGTTTCTTTCGGATCGTGAAAGTTGAAATCCAGAATACATGACTTATCTTGTGATCCAGTAGAACTATCTGATTCGTAATCAGACATGATTTTTGATATGATCTTCCTCTTCCTTTCTGTATCGATTCCCATACACTTCTTAACCTTAAGAGCTTCCTCCTTATTAATTTTTGTAATACTGCGAGTTATTGAAGGCATGCTCAAGGATTTAAATAAGCATTAATCAGGATTTCTCAATACAAGCAAGAGAGAGTTTTTTTCTTGGAAGAGACAACTTTCGAACCGAAAATACCCAGAGACTTCCGTAAATATACATAAAATATATTTTGTTTCCTTTGTCCGAAACTCTCATGCTGGAAGTTTTATTAAAATTCGAAAATTTTAAATAAACCCTAATTATGGAAGATCAATGATAAACATGAACAAAAATTATTTTAGACAAAAATGGATTCGCAGTTACCCAAAAATTGTCATTATTTTTTTTCACAAAAGAAAATTTGTGCTCTCAATTATGTGCTTCCTCATCCCAAAATTATGAGCACAAATCTGGATGAGGGTGCACAGACTCCATACAACTAAGTACTGGAATAAGCCTTGTTGTGCTTACAACGTGTGACAGCCCTGAAATTTTTTCGCTTCCAATCGGCCGTGGAGTTCGGTCAATCGGAAAGTTCCGAATTCTCTGAGCTGTCATTTTGGATGCACGAGTTGTAAACAGTTTGTAAACAAGAGTAAAGTTACGGTTTAATAAAAAGTACATAAAAGTTTTATTCACATTACCAAAACAGTTAGCCAAAAAGTGTGGAATACAAATTATCGACATAAAACCATTTAAACATGACCCACACCTATTAATTATAATACTCTTTTTACAAACAACAACTTCAAGAAGATAAAGTAACTCTTTTTACAAATCAAATAGAAGGAAACTACAACAGTAAGAAAAGATAGAACCGTTTTTCATTAGCCAACCCGGATACATATTGTGACGGACCGGAAAATTTCGCCTGGCGCGCCTGGGCGCACAGGCCATAACTTCCCCAATGCGCCATGATGATACTACTTACCGGGCCTTAAAACTAGGAAAATGCACGTCCATTTGTCCTTTCTAGCATGCTCGTGGAGCATGATGCATCTAACTGAGCTTCCACACCGTTCCAACTTACCCTTGTTATGCAAAGGGTTTAAATCCTTGAAGACTATGGCCAATGCACCTTACATGCATCTCTGGCTTCCGAGTGCCTTGCCTCAACGTAGGAAATTTATCACTGAATTTCCTATCTAGCTGAGAATCCGTCGTACTTCCTTTTCACTAATCTTCGACATTGCTGAGAGCATGCACTTGTCTTGCTCGTGCCAAGGGTGCATCAATCAGGCTCATGCCGTACTTTCCTTAGTCTTATGCAAGCACCGCTAACTTGCATATCGATGTAGCTTACTTTCGAGGCCATGCCCAATGCACCATTGGTACATGCCTAAGACCAACGGCTTGATAGGAAGTATGAGCATCCACTAGATGGCATGCAAATTGCCTCATCAAGTCTGGCCACAATCATCTCTTGCATCGAGCAACCGAGCTTAGATGATATGAGGGGCCAAAGTGCCGCAATCATCTCACAATTAGATGATATGAGCGACAAAGTACTAGACCGGCAATGTTGCAACTCATTGCGGCTGCCTACGTACCCTTCCTTACTCTAAAGGGATCAAGCACAGACCGTAGTTCATCCTTGAAGGGACAGCAACTTAAACCAACTCGTTTGCTAGGCCGTGGCCAAGCAATAATGGTAATGGCCTAGTCCGTATAGGTCGTTTCATCAAAATACATCCAAGTGATGAATTCTTGGTCTGCGGCATGGCATAGTGATGTCCATGCTTAATACGCTCCATTGGAAATTTACGCAACTATAAATGAGGCTTAGGCGTCATTTATACTCTACCGGCTAAGCTATGAAGCTTACTTGGTGCATGGTCCGCATATGCACCTTCAACCAACTACCCCTCCCTATATATGTTAACTTGACATTTTTACAACTTAAATTAGGGGAGCAAAAATCATTCACCAAGTCCAAGGGCCGTGATGGCCACACTTACTACCCTGGCCAAATGGAATGTACGGTCGTGATGGTTGTACATTCAGTTCTAGCTCACAGGCCAGTTCCAATGTCCGACCATGATGGCCGAACACTTCCTGAGCCAGGTCCTGGCCAAATGGAATATACTAAATAAAGATTAAATGTAAGAAAAAAATGAAAAATGAACAAAAAAAAAAAAAAAAATCAAGCCAAAACTAGTAAAATACTTGTAATTTTGCTAAAAATATGAATAAAAGAGTGAATAACCGGGTACCCGATACCCGCGGGTACCCATCAGGTATTACCCGTTTAGACCCGTTTAAATTCGGGTCTAATCGGGTAATTACCCTCCGGGTCCTAAGTTGTTAATGGGTCGAAACTTAGGTCCCAGAACCGGACCCAAATCTACTGGGTCCGGTTCCGGTTCTGGGTACCCATTGACAGCCCCGTGGCGATCTCCTCATTTCTTTGTTCATCCTATTTCAAACAACAATAATAGTTAGCATTCTTATTCAATAATAGTTAAACAACAATAACAGTTACACTTCTAGGATCAACTCCTGTTGTTGACACCATTTTATGGGATCAACTACTGTTGTTGACACCATATACTTTTTGCTTGTTGGATACAAATTCTAGTAGCAACAACAACTGTAACATTATTCATATGTAGAATCCTTATCAACATTCAAAAAATACTGTAGAATCAACATGCAATTATTGAAGAACACACACACACACAGAACAATACTATGCAATGACTCCTTACTTGTGATGTTTCCTGCTTTAGTAACTGCAACTGCTGAGTTCAGTTTTCTTCCGATAACATGTAACAGTCTATCAAAATAAAAATCAAACAATTAAATACAAAACTAATTAGGTACAACCAAAATTCAACAACAAATACTGTAACATTGTTCATCTGTAGAATCATTATCAACATTCAACAAACTGTAGAATCAACATGCAATTATTGAAGAACACACACACACACAGGGAACAATACTATGCAATAATTCCTTACCTGCATTATTTTGATGTTTCCTGCTTTAGTAACTGCAACTGCTGAGTTCAGTTTAGATACAAAACTAATTAGGTACCGAACCAAATCAAACTAATTAGTAGCAGTAATCGACAACAAATCATACATGAAACAATTTTTTCAGAAATAAAAAATCAAAATCAAAATCGTAAGAAATCAAAACCAAAATCGTAACAAATCAAAATCAAAACCAAAATCGTCACAGATTATAGTAAATAGAAGAGGAAATTCGTGTTTTACCTGTTCAATCTTGCTTTCAATCTTCAAAATCAGTAAATCGTTTGAATGGAGATTAAACCTAAATTGAATGATTTATGTGACGATTTTTGATGTTCTTCAAACTACATATGATCTAAACGATTCACTTTTCTCTGATCGACGGTTTTGTTCAGGGTTTTTTTCGGTTTCTTTTCCGATCTCAGGTGAAGAAGAAAGCGAGAGAGAGAGAGAGAGAAAGAGAGAAAAGAATTTTCGGTTTCTTTTCCGATCTCAGGTGAAGAAGAAAGCGAGAGAGAGAGAGAGAGAGAGAGAGAGAGAGAGAGAGAAGAACGTGAAATGATTGGAAACGGCTAGGGCAGTAAATGAGGCGTAACGTTATAATCCTGAAATATATGCAAGGGTATAATAGTAATCTGTTATTTTGGGCCCGGACCCTTTGGTCAAAATGATAAATTAATCCGCCTCCCGAAAGAAAGCGGCTTAATATCTAATAACCAAACTACAGTATAATTTCTTTAAAATAATACTCGATAATATTAATATTCTTGTTTAAAAAAAAATATCTAGTCCCGACTCAGGTCTTAATGCTAAAATAATAAATTCGATAAAATTATAAAATAATACATTTCAAAAGTTCTCCTAAAACATTGATAAGTCCCAAATAGTATATAAAGTAATATTGCTACTAGATATCAAATTTTCTCAAGTAAAGTTGTAATAGTCCGTAGTACACTCAAAAAATCCGGAGTCCCTTTGTCTTATTGCAACAAGTGTTGACGTTTGATTGACACTAGTGCTTGTATATTTGTGTTATAATTAGTCAATGATATAATCTCTATAAAGTTAGTCCATATTATACTTCCAAATCTTGGTCCCGAAATTATTATTTTATAGAAGTGATCGGAAGGAGTTTAATACTGAATGTTTATGTTCGGTCAAGTTACCTTATCATCGCTGGTTTATGACTGGAGTACACGGAAGCAAGTTCGGAATACAATATTTCAGACAAGTGTCAGTTGATTCTACTCGGTAGGGAAACATGTTTTCCAACCACCAAGCTTGCCCAGGGGCTTAATTTAATAAAAAGAAAAGAGGTCACGCTGTAATTTTCACCGATTTCACCTAAACAGGCTAAACTAAGAAGAGTTTTTCACAACCCATTCTACGAGAGTTGAAACACCAAATCCTGTTGCTGCCCGTTTCTTGTCATTCCAAACAGGGCCTGCCATGTCTATGTGCATCCATTGAACCTTCTCATCCACAAACTGTAAAAGGAAAAATTTTGAGTTCATAATAAAATTCTAGAAAGCCCAAACACATTTCTTCAAAGGATGCTCACAGTGTAACACAATCTAATCTATAAAGTTCTCTTTGTAATTTAATTTCGTTCTTATGCTAGTGAAGTGGAGAATGTCCAAGAGGATGAAAATGAATCATTGAAATAATAACCTGTTTCAAGAAGAGTGCAGCAGTGATTGAGCCACCTGGCCGACTACCAGTGTTGACCATATCAGCAACTCCTGATTTCATCGACTCCCAGTAGCTCTCCTCCAATGGCAATCTCCAAAACTTCTCTCCTGAGATCTCTGATGCTGCTGTAACCTCCTTTGCTAAATCATCACTCGGAGTGAAGATTCCTAGATAAAATTATTTTTCAAAATAGAGTGATAGCAAAAAGAAATTAGCTTAAACCCCATTAACAAAAAAAGGAGAAAAGAAAAGCTCTTCCTGGAACTGACTGATTAGTTGCAGGACCAAAGCTTCAAGCATACAAAATGCTTTTGTTGGTTCTACCAGTAGATTTTATAATAGCAAGACAATAAAGTGTTACAAATGTCAAGAACGGAATCTACCTGCAACAGAGGGTCCAAGAGCCACAACACAAGCCCCGGTCAACGTTGCCAAATCAACGACCTACAAACATAGTTGTCAGTAGGGGGTTAGAAATAATGAGAATGTTGATAGAAGAATCAGATCCAAGTATTTAGTATACTAAAGCCCTTTCTTAGATTGAACACATAATATGTGCAACACGTAGAGTTAGTGTTGAATTAATGGTCTTCACCCAACATTGTAACCTATCTCGAAAGAGTAGGGCTCTTTGGGGAATGGAGTTTCTCTAACGAAGGCTGCACTGTTCGTAACTCGGTGAAACTAAAGAGCTTTGTTTGAATGAGTGCGCTGTTATTTCTTTCTTCTTTTAAGATTTTGTTTGAAGTTTCACTCGTGTGTACCTTATCGACACCTTGGCTGCAAGCATATACCAAAGCATCTGCTAGTGTAAGTCTGCCTTCGGCATCAGTATTGTTTACCTGCAAAATAGACAGAATCCCATGTGAACAAAGTTTTGAAATGTTCATCTGCAGGTTCAAAGAAAATAATCAGGATCCTCGAGACGGCAAAGCAAAGCCCTAAATCCCAAATTTCACTCATCAAAAGTAATGCCAGACACAATCAAGGAGTGAGAAATTCCTTAAATCAAGTAGTAGGCATTAGCCACAAGCCATTGATGACTGATTAATTTTTGTGTTTACTTGTCAAATGTTAAAGAAAAAAATTACTCAGTTCCATTTGGCCAGCTTAACCATAAAGAAAAAAATTACTCAGTTCCATTTGGCCAGCTTAACCATCTGATTCAAATGCAATGGCACTATTTTCTTCTGGCTGCAAGACTGAAACAATCAAGCCAGCAAGCCAAACCAGGTAAATTTTACAGCTGATATTATAACCAAATAACTGTTTTTGGATATCATGTTTCAACAACAAACTAACACTATCAACATACAAATGAGTAAATGGAGCAGATGGTACTACCCTGAGGCTATGAAAGAAACTAAAGAGTGTGGAGTGCATCATGACACCAAAACCTATAAAACCCTTCAGTTAACTTGAACTACAATGATTGAAAAGAGAAGGTAGGTACCTCAATTGTCTTTCCATTGGAAGCAGTGACAATGTCTCCTGGTCTCATGCCAGTGCCACTAATCATATTTTCACAAGCTGCGACAATGAAGTGAACCTGGAAATTCAAATACTAGCTATGTTAAAATGCTAACCACCAGAGCACTTCAACTCATCAACTATACTCCATTCCTCAAGCACCCAGAAAGAATAACAAGAAAATATATCTTGCCTCTACTCCTAGAGGTTTGATTTGACCAATGGCTTTTGCTGCGCCTAGAACTGCAGCAGAGCCTCCCATGTCAAACTTCATGAGTTCAATCGAACAGCCTGGCCCTGTCTTGATATTGTAACCACCACTAGAAAACAAAAGGTTGAATAATCAAAATAGAAAACTGAACAAAAGAAATTACAAGTACTTTCAAATCTTCAAATTGACAGAATTTATTTAATAAGAAAACTATGTTAGCATTACTCTCACTAAAAACCGGCTAGCATCCTTATTACGGGCTTAGAACTTAAAGTAGTCCACTAACCCTTAAACTTCTCTAGTGCTAAGTAATTCAGTATCATGTTAAAAATTCCTTGCTTGTTAATTCACGTGGTTGGAGAAACTACAGCACAGATGGCATTTTTTTAAGGAGAAAAATACCTGTCAAATGTCAATCCTTTCCCAACTAAAGCCAGTTTGGTTTTGACAGTCCCACTAGGAGGTTTGTAGCATAAATGGATAAAATGAGGAGGATTTGCAGAAGCGGCGGCAACAGCCAAATACGAACCCATTTTCAATTCTTTGCATTGTTCAACATCCAAAATGTTGGCAGTAAAAACATCGCTATACATGGAAGCTACTTTTGAAGCCTCTTTTGCTAGTACACCTGTGCCATAAGATTCAGACAAACAAAAGTAACTCACCAATTTGCTCCTCCAAACATCAGCACAAACTAAGGCAAAGGGCGGTACTTTAAAGACTTAAAGTAAGATGAAATATTAACCCCACAATAAAACAAAAAATGCATGGGAGAGTTGGTGGGCTCTGTGTGAATTGTGCGAATATCTTTTCAGACATTCATAGGAATAGGTTAATTAAATGTGAGGCGGATAGGTGCATATCTTGTGCAAAAGAACTGATAATTCTTACGAACCAGGGGTGAGCACATTTGCTGGTGCATTAACTAGTTCTCGCCCAAAAATAACCCCTGAGCAAACATCACTAGCATATTTGAGCTTGTTTTCAAGTTCAGGTCCAACACCAAGACCAATAAAATCTACGGACTTAAGCAATGGCTTCTTTGAATCTGACTTAAACCTATTGTCTTCATAAACACCTAACACGGCTCCTGAAACAATAAAAACATCCGAAATAATCAATATCCATGTGTGAAAAGAAGGAACGCATCAAAGATAGTTCCAAACTTTGCACCGACAATAACAACATACCAGATGCTATTGCTGAAGCAGTGTTAACCTTTGAGAGACCTTCAGAAGAAGCAAGTGCAATAGCGACATTACTTGCTTGAGAAGCCTTTGCTGTAGCTGCAACAGCCTCGCCTAAGCTTTTGTAAGCCGCTATAGAAGATGTGGTGGATTGCCCAAGACCGATCAAACCAACCCTTTTTGAACCCAAACCAGGAAGCCTGAGGACTGTCGATTGCCCAGCCTTCCCCGTGAAATCCTCTTCTGCCGATGCTTCAGCTAAAAGACCACCCAATTGGGTATCTAACTTTCTCAAGATCAAGTTAACAAATTTAGAGTTCTCATCCTTGGTCATGTCTTTTTCTGTAACCCCCACGGCAAGTATGTCTCCTTTCCATTCCACCAAATCAATCTCTTTAGCGGTAAAAGCAATCTGTAGTCAAATTTAGATTTTCAGAAACATTTAAACGTGCATTCAGAACCAAAATTGAACATAAAACCATAACAAAAAAGAGAAAGATATATAAACATTAATGCAGAATTGTTACATCCAACATTGGCCATGTATAAGATTGGTTGTCCGCATAAGAGTTCATGTACAATTTATATTGTCATTCCTTCAAAAAGATGCAGTTAAGTCCACCCCATTTCTTCTTTGTTCTTTACCCAAATGCACAGGAATAGTTACTTTTTTTTTTCTTTTTTTTTTTTTGAAACATGAAATGGTTACTTAAGCCAATGGCAAAAATGGGATTTTTTTTTGGATGAATTTAATCGTAGCTCTGGCTACAAGAAAGTTAATGTGGGGGTGGTCAGACATATAGTCCTCCCACACTTATATAGTTACATGATTTAGAAAATACTTAGCCGCGTAGATTTGTTTGTGGCTGCCACACTGGCTTAATTCGATCCAACTTTGATACTACGAAGGTTAATCTATGATCTAGAGACAGACAGTGAGACAGAGAATAGAAAATCAATTCGAAATCAACAAAACCAAAAACAATCATACAGCAATCAAGATTTACAAAACTGATCTGTCCAGAACCCAACCATGATGAAAAACATAAAAGAATATATCCAGATAAATTTATAAAGACACCTAACCCAACATCTTACTCCTTTCATCCGAAGTATAAACAATAAAAAATAGTATTACGTAACAGCAAACTCGTACGCATACCAAATCCAGATTCTCTTTGGGGAATTTTTACAAACACATGATCTTCAGTTTTATGATAACAAGATCCAAAGAAAAGGCCACAAAAAAACAAAAACAATTATCCAAAATAATAATCAACAATCCATTAAAAAAGAATCTGAAAGAAAAACAACCACAGAAAATATGCATAGAGAGATAAAGAGATATAGACCTTGGGAAAGTCGATATTTGCAGGTTTAGTGAGGCCAAGAGTGGCCTGAGTGAGAGTGTGAGCCATGCGCAATCTACGAGGAGGAGGAGGAGGAGGAGACAGGGGGAAAGAAGAGGAACGAGAGAAACGCAAGATATGGGGGAAAGGACGTAACCTAGTAAGGAGGATAGAAGAGGTTGGGGAGTTAAACAAGAGAGAAGTGGCAGCAACAACTACGGCCATTTCCTTCGTTAGGAGACGTCTCTCTATTTTTATTGGTTAAGAGAGATATAATAGGGTATTATAGAGACTAGATTTGTGCCCGTACTATGCACCGGACATATTTTTTTAACTTGGTGTACAAAGGGCTTTGTCCCGCCCCATGGCGATGCATTTTTAATTTGGTGTGCGCGGACCCCGCTCCGTGGAGATGCATTTCTGATTTGCTATGCGCGGGGAGAAGCGCGGGGCTTCGCCCCGCCCATAGACATGCATTTTTGATTTGGTGTACACGGGGCTTCACCCTGTCCCGTGACAGTGCATTTTTGATTTGGTGTGCGCGGGGCATTGCCCCTCCCCGTGGCGATGCGTTTTTGATTTGGTGTGCGCGGGGCTTCGGCCCGCCCCGTGGCGATGTGTATTTGATTTGGTGTGGCGGGACAAATACATTAAATAGGTATAGAATATGTACATATTCATGCGCATATTTTATTTATTTTTTCCTTGTGAAATATTTTTCACCTTTATATATTAATTTGGAAAAAAAAAAAAGTCCTAATATGGTAGGTACTCGATTTCCAAATTGAATTTGGACTTCCATAAAATTCCAAACATGGTAAATTAGTTTTTTCTTTTGAGTTTGAATCAATCGTACGTTTCCAAGTAGCCTCACCTAAATATTGCCATGCCATGAATTCCAAATTGAATTTGGTTTCCTTTTTTTTTTCCTATTCTGTGCGTAGCACGGGCACAATTGTAATCCCCACATTAAAATTAGCCATGATTGGTTGATAAAACCTATAAGTTTGTTAAAACCTGCTGCCTCGATGTTTTGTTGGTTGAGTAAAATTAGCTGGGGGCTTATAGCCCCGGCCATGGCCTACTAATGGCATTAAAGTTAGCCATTTTTAATTAAAAATTATGTTAAGATTAGGAAAATTCTAGGCTAGAAAATTGACCCCACGTTTAGGTAAGCTGTGATTAATTTTTGGGTTAAACTACATGAGTAAGTAGAGTTTGTTTAACCAAAACTATCAACTCTTCTTCGTGGAGTTTCAATCTACCTCCAGTAACTTGACTATACATTCTGATCTTCCAAAATTGCTAAACTATTGCGTATAGACCTTTGGACCAAAAACATTACTCCCTCTTATATCAACAATAAATTCCTTCCTAGCTAACAACTGTGACTTGATGTCGAAAGATGAAAGAAGTTTCTTTGGAGCAAACTTTAGGAGGGAGTTGTTTAAAAACATTATCCAAGTTACTGTCGCATATGTCCTTAGTTACAGTCCACCTGAAACGAATACTAAATGCTTACCCCTCTGATACGTCTTCAGACTCGAAGTTTAAACTAAATGCTTCGCAAGTTTTGTCTCAACTCAAGCAAATCATTGCTTTCCACTGGATCAAGTGCTCGTCTAAATTGCAGCTGCCAAGTATTTGAATTGTGAAAATCACCAACAACAGCCTCCTTATTCAAACTCAAACTAAACAATCTTGGATATTTTTCCTTTGTGCATATGTTTTATACCCTCCGATCTCTCCAAAATCTATGCCCCTCCCATTGTAAAGTTGAATACGAACAATTATAGCTTTACGCTCCTACTATATATATAATATATAGGTTTCCGTTTTTGACTGGTAGGTACAATATAACTTGAGTGTGTCTTCGTCTTTCCGCCATAACTTTATGGCAAAAAGCCGTCATATTCACGTAGCCATTAACACTGATTGTCTCTTTTGATGAAAGAACGATGGCATCATCATCTTCATCTTCCCTGTCCACATTCTCCTCAAAACTTAACTCTTGTAAACATCCAGTGGACCTGTAGCACCAATTGGAACCTTGTTTATCGGTGTGCTGCAGTGGGAACTTTTTTTAGCAAGAGGTTATTACATCTGAACCGCGTAGGAAATAGAGAAGATCCATTGGAACCTTGGTAGAGACATGCCTTATTGCATGTAATTGGTGTAATTGCAAGATCGAAAGTGAGAGAAACCAATCAACCATAATTAAAAGCCAAAAAAATTGAATAATTGTAATAGCAAATCAATTAAATTCCAAAAAACCAAAATTTGAAGAAAAAAATAATTAAAAATACCTTTGAAACAGAGCACAGTTCAAGATACGATCTGAGCACATTTCCTTCACCGGAGAAAAGGGTCTCTTAAAGGTTTCTTTTATATAGACTTCCAAAAAATTGGATTCAGAAATCCGGTTAACTTTGGTATTTGTTCCATGATAGGAAACCCAGTTAGATCACATAAGGAAACGAAAATTCTTTGCACCAAAACTTAGTCGCATAAGGAAAGGTTAGATTATTTACAAACTTAGTTGTTGGGAAGAGCAGAGCCAAGTTTTAAACCAATTATACATTGCCAAGTGTCCTCACCAAAACCCTCGTTTCACAAAACTCAAAAAATGCCTATTTCGGCCAATAGGAAGCAAGGGTTTCCTCACCATTCAACGTGGAAGCTTTATTTGTCTAGGCCTTTAAGTCTTTAGATTTTTGAATATATCAAAATCCATGTAATACAGTTCTACACCATCTCATCTCTTCTTCTTTTTCTTCTTGATGGTACGCCATCGATCCTGGTGCTCGTGCTTGCCTGGTCTTAAAAGCTTGTCTGGCTTGTTCTACTGGAGACGGTCGTTCCTTGATGGACAATACGTGTTGGCGTATGAGTGGTGTTTGGTCTTCGGTGCTGGTTGGATCCCCGTTCCCAGCGGCGACAACAAGCCCGACTACCTCTTCAGCTTCTTCCCTGAGTCGTCTTAGGGAAAGACTAGATTGGTCCGAGTGCCTATCTGTCGCAAATGTATCGATTATTGTCCCTTGAAACGGTTAACATGTGAAATCATCATAGCATATTGTGAAGGGAGGGACTCCCTCCTATAGCTATGCAGGCAGCAGGATCGTGAAAGGGGGGACTCCTCCTTGTAGGCAGGGAGATAGTGGGTATGCTATTTTAACGGTCGCAAATGCGTAAACCCTACTAAAATAGTGTGCCCACTCCCTGTTCCACCCGCGGCACGGAATGTGCCAAGGATTTACTAATGTCTCTGTACAGGTTGCTCAGGTTGGCGAGCCGGCGTAGAAACTTAGCCATATTTTGGAGATAAGATCTTCATGAGATATTATCTCTGCCATGCCTGGTACTTGCTACTGGAAAAAGGGCTTCGGTTATCGGTACGCCATCGATCTTCGTTCCAAACAATATTTCCTCCACGTAATTATTGGTGTGGTGGGTCCTCTACGTGATTATGGTGTGGTGGGCCTATGGATTTAGTTTTTCTTTTAGAACGATATTTTGGGGACTACCCCAAAACAGTGGGGGACTACTTTGTGATAGAAATGTCTACCCTATATTTATAAGGGGTGTCCTAAAGTGTGGAAATGACTAACCTACCCTTAACCTAATTTAATTTAAAACAAACCTAATAACCACCTATATATATATATATATATAACCACCACCTCCTCCCACCACCGCCGCCCACCACCACCGCCCAGCACCTACCACCTCCAACTACTACCACCACCAACCACCACAACCTCTATGTATATAGCTTAATTTAAATTATTAACGAAGATATTCTCACAAACCCATTACTTGTCATTCGTTTTTGGTTGAAGAAATGAGAAGTAATCATCAAAATGAGTTGAAAATGAAAGTACCAGAGAGAAGTTCGGCTAGGAATTATGTGAAACAGTTTGTCGAACTAGCCGAACTCAGCTTTAATGGATTTTTTTCTTTCAGAAAAAAGTTCGGTTACCTCGCAAAAAAAAAAATCCCAGTCGAACTTTTAGTTCGGTTACGTCGCTACTTTTTTTCGTTTTTTTCCTAGCCGAATTTTTAGTTCTGTTTTGTCTCAATTTTTTTCTACTAACCGAACTTATTTCTGAAAACCAATATATTGAGTTCGGTTACGTCGATAAAAAAAATTCCCAGCCGAACTTTTAGTTCGGTTACATCGCAACTTTCTTTTTCCTAGCCGAACTTTTCTCTGAAAGCAAAAACTCCATTAAAGCTGAGTTCGGCTACCTGTGTCTTCAGAACCATTAGCCGAACTACACTTGCAGATGAGTTCGGCTACCTGTTTTTCAGATGTCGTAGCCGAACTTCATTTCCATGGTCGAAATCAGTTTATAAATTTCTCATTTTTTCGAAAGTTTTTGTCAATTCAAGCAACATTAACTAAATTTGAAGTATACCTAAGTACCCAAAACCCTCATTTCGAAATCAACCATCTTAAAAACCGAACTACAAGTTTGGTGTTGACAGATCAAAGTTCGGTTACCTCATAGAAACTGCGAAGTAACCGAACTATATTTTATCAAAGTTCGGTTACCTATATAAATTTATCGACTAAACCGAACTCAAATTTTTCATATAAATAAGGAGTTCGGTTACGTTTTTTTTTTTGCGAGCTTACCGAACTACATAGTTCGGTTACCTAAAAAATCCTAATTGGCCGAACTGTTCTTCATATTGAAAGTTCGGTTACCAAAATCTAGGGTTTTCAAAATTTCTCCTAGCCGAAATCTCTACTGTAACGACCATTTTCAATGGTTTTTGATGATTTCTAATCGATTTCTTCAACAAAAAACGATTCAAAGGAATGGGTATGAAGGAAATTACCTACGGATTTTCATTTTAATCGAATCGGACTTCTTGGTTGATGTTGGAGAAGAAGAAGAAGAAGATGATGAAGAAGAAGAAGAAGGAAATTAACTAATTTAATTAACAAGGGTAAATTTGGTATTAAATTTTTTTTTGGATAAGGGGTAACCCAAAACTACTTCAAATGTCATACAAAAAATGAAGGAGTAGTCCCCCACCTATTTTGAGTAGTCCCCAAAACATCATTCTTCTTTTAAGAACAGGAAATTAGGCCAAGGCCCAAACAAATTAATTATTTTATTGTCAAGCCCAAAATATTTTTAGTTTTTGTTACACCCATATTTATTTGAAATTATGAAAAGAGAAGGCACAAGTACCCTTAATATTTTTACTCGTATAACAAAGAAATTTTAGATTTTCTCTCTTTTCATTAAAATGTTTGCATAACGGGTTATGCGTCCTAATTTTCCGGGGTATAATTGGCAAGCAAACTTTGATATAACACATTTAAAAAACCGTGCCTTAGAATTTTACAAATCTTATCTCGTTGAAAAGATTTTAAAAAGATTTACACAACGAGTACAAACAAGAATATCAAATTTATTTATTTTACGAAAAAGTGAGAGGTGATTGTCATTTTAGGCATAAATTTTGAAATTTGGATGCATAATAATTATGCAGCCATGACACCATAAATGATGTATAACAAATTATGCAGCCATATTTTGGTCCATGCATCTACTAGTTAGGTTATGTAACCATTAAAATGATATATATGCCTAGGAAAAAAATTCATGACACGTTATGCAGCCACCACAAAAGTTGCATAACACATTGTGCAATCATATATTGGTTCATGCATCCACTAATATAATTATGCAACCACTAAAACACGGTATAAACCTAAGAAATAACATTTCAACAGAAAAAAATATTGAATAACAAATCATGCAGTCATTTTCTGAACTTGCATAACTAGTTATGCAGTAATTTTTGTAGGTGCATAGAGTCACGAAGGGTAAGTCTCTTTTTTTCAGATGCCAATAACGATAAGATTAAGGTTGTTGCTGTCATAAGATGACAAGGGAACATATGCAACAAACGTTGTGTATCCAAAAGTTCCCTACATTCAAGTGTGGATTGGATTTGAAAACTATATCGAGTAATTGGTTTGGGAGGGAGTAATGTGGTAATCAATGAACGCACTTACATATGGGAGTTTCAGATAAGGAATGTAGGGAACAAGATCGTATCTTTTCAAATCCTATATGAGCTACGGCATGGCCCGACTGTAGGGGAAAATTAAATACACCGTAAAATATCTGGGATATGTTATATGATGTAGCTTTTTGTGAATCTCTTTTTCTTTTCGAGAACTTTTTTAACTCATTTTCATTGTTCTGAGTAGGTTTAGGCCTTATTTGGTGTTATCGTCAGTGATCAGGTTTTGTGTTCGCATTTTTGAAACTCAAATTTTAACATCAAATGTTGAAACTTAACTTCTTTTATGTGTTGTCATTGTTGTATGCCTATTAACTTCTTTTTTTGTCACTACTAATTTTATAAAAATAAATTTGCATTAGCTGGTAATGTTGTCTTGGATTATGCAAATCATTGTTATGGATGGATTGTGTTTTCTGCTAAACGTTAACTTCAAAAATAATTTATACAGTCTAAAAGACAGGGATATATGAAAAGAACACCATTTGTCACCACTAGGATGGTAATGGAAGGGCACATAATGGATATACGTTGTCATTCCTCTAAAGTTCTGGTTTCTCAAGAAGTTTGTTTCCTTTGCAAAGGGAAGTGCAGTATGAAGAAGATACGAATCTCAATTTGGATGAAGTTCTGGATACCGTGATATCGTTTAAAGCAAACTTCAACATTCCATATGATTCAGTCATGGGCATTCTATGGTATCCTCTAGCCCACTATGATTTCTCCTCTCGAAATCTACATAAAGCAACCTTATCATAGGTGCTAGGAAATACAAAATATGAAGGCATGGCTTCTTATGGCCATTTCTTCGTCATGATAAACTTAATTGTGTTATATTGCGGATGTATAGTTAAGCAACATAGAATTTTTAACCTACTTTAACGTTTTTGAAACGGCATTGTGAAGCACAACTACTCAATTTCTAAGTCGATTCTGAACATCAATATGATTACTTACACTTTTTGTGTCGTGATTTTCCGACAGTCTTTCTACCAATCTAACTTATGAGAGTTGCAAATGGAAATATACTGAATGGATCATTTTCTTCAATGTTGGTGAAACACCTCACACCCATGTGAAAGCATTTGCATAACATGATAAAAGAGTAACAGTCGCAACTAATAACCAAGCGAACCGTTTTGAAAGGGGAAAAAATAATAATATCCCCGCAATATCCGACATAGAGAAACAATTCTATAAGGAGTCTTTCAATTTCTGGGATTATACCTAGGAAATGAGATATATCTAATCTAATGAGGGCATTTGATAATGTTGGTATTGCTGCTATTGTTTTACATTCAACCGAATATCAGATGCATTAGCCAAGCAACTGTGTATGCTCAAGGTAAAACGTTCACTATCAAATGTCTAATATCTTAGTAAGTAGGCCGTGTTTGTTGTCCCACGGAATTTTTACACGGATTTTTTACACACTTCGTATTTTTGTAGCATAGCTCACGAAACAGCTAGAAATAAGACAGTGAGAAATAGAATGGACCTGATTATAAGACGACGCGAATTAGCACGGCACGGGTCATTCCCTAGTTCATTCATAAACTGACACATAATGATCTATATTCTTTTGATTCAACTGTTGGTCATTTTTTTATTGTGAACACTACTCTCTAGATTAGCATCCAACAAACAAAATATAAAATTTAACAAGCTTAGCATCCAAACGCATGTGCAATATGTAATTGAAAAATCAACACACATGGTGTGTTCACTAATTTTTGGCAACTCCGTGTGTGTTGAAAGGAAAATTGAATTATCCAATCATTCAGTGACTCAACTATACACTTGGTTCCTTATGCTCTTTATAAAAACAATATCATCATCCTCTCCGGAGCGGCCAAACCATTATAATTTCTTCAATTGTAATTCTATCACTTCTAAATCAGACGTTGCGACTAAAGAAACAAATGATTAATTTGATGGGTACTCCATAACGATAGGGTAAATTCACCCTATTTGAATGATTTAATAAAATAAAAGTAAAAAATCAATTCAAAACAGAATAATCCTCATATTAAACCCTAATCTAGGAAAATCTGAAGCTATAAACTCAAAATCACACATAAAAAACAGAAAATTGAAGTCGGATTTATACCTGAATGAGAATTCTAGGTTGTGATATTATGATTTGCAGAATTAGATGGAATCAGAGAGAAAGAATAACAAAAGAGATGTTGTTGTCGCCGGTTTCCTTATTCTTTGTGTGATTCTCGCACTCTACCGAATGAATACGAAGAAGTAGATTGGCCATTAACAGAAAATAAAATCACGACGAGATATAAAAAAAAAAAATTAAAAAAAGGGTTTCCAAATGAGAAAGTAAAATATAATGGGTGCGTGCCTGAACTTTTGCAATGGTGGGTTTGTGGATGAAAAATATCTAAGAAAACGGATCTTATAGTAGTTTTCACTTTAAGAATTCTTAACTGGTTGTTCTATTCAGGTGTTCGAGGTCTGGTTAGATATTGCCGGTCTAATTTATATTTCGACAAAAGGAACATGTCATTACTAATTTTTTCGGTTAGCCTACGTTATGCATACAACTCAGTGAATAATATACTAAGTAACATAGGTGCCTTTGTAGAGCTGGTATGTAAGTGAATAAAGATATGTTTGCACTTTGCAATGATATTAAGTTACACTAATAATGAGTATTTTATTTAAAAAAGTGCAACTAAGTTAACAATCAACACAAGATATTATGTGGTTCGGCCTTACCCTACGTCCACGGGGTAATGAGTTATGATTGTATTAAAGGTTATGAGTGTGGTTACAAGATCTTAAATGCTACGAAAGAAAGTAAATCAAGCCTAATGGTAAGTGGTAGAACACAATCTCTTGGTAATAAATACAAATATAAGCTTTATATAGTTCTCTCTTAGTAGTTGCATGTCAGATGAAACCGAGTATCTATAGTTCCCCCTGAACCAGGGACATCTTTGTTGTCTTTAACCCTATCGAGATATGATGGTCTTTGGTCAATCTGGTACCTTCGTTGGCCGCTAGCCTCCTCCACCCATAGGATGCCATGTGGCGAACGAAGATGTGGTTGCCTCCTGGAGGACCTCCTCAAGGCATGCCCCGGCATATCCCGTATTTAAACCTTGTATTTCTTTTTTTATCTGCTCTATTTGCTCCATTGCCATTTCCACTTTGCTGGTGCCTATGGACAATGATTCAGAGTAGTGTAATTGGCTAGGTCTGTAGCTGAAGTCAAGTGTTAGAGCATTGCTCGGTCAAACTCACAAGTGTTGTTATCTTAAGCTTGTTGTCAAATTTAGTTGATCAAAACTATATCTTGATTTCTAATATACATTTAGTCAAGTCTCAGATTAGGATTAGAAAAGTGTAGTTGAGTATCAGACATCAATGCGTTCTACCGTTTGAAGGTGAAGATCAACTGAAGACATTTGGAGAACTTCATCGACAAAAGTTATGTGAAGACTGAACCAACCTATTACTCAAGTTTTCACCTTTCCATCTATGAGACTAAGTCGCATTACTAAGTGGAATTTAAAATGCACAATAGAAATTTCGAGTCAAGTTTATCTTGTTAATTATTCTCGAAATATGAATGACTAAGCTTAAGAACATTTGTTCAAAACTTGCTGAATTTGGTTAAGAATAATTTATTATTTATGACCTAAATCATGATTCAAGATAATCATTTGAAAATAGTCTGGAACAGTGATATGTGTCATTGATGTTATTCGGGAATGTTTCAAATAGATTATTAGAGAGATATAAAACTACTGTAAATTTGGATACATGACTGTATACATACCAGTTCAAGTACTGGCGTAACTGCTATAGGTCCGGAGTCGTAGTACACATACCGGCGTAGCTATAGTTCAGCAACGACCTTTGGTACACATACTCAATATGGATACCAAAAAGTTATGTTGACTCTTGAACTCAGGAAGGTACATATACCTAGTATGGATACCAAAAGTTCCTGAACTGGTTTTGTCTTAAGGGTACACAACCGGTATACGTACTGCAACAAAAATAACTCACGAACTGGAAGTAAGTAGACATACCAGTACACGTACTTACCCAGTCGAATATTTTCAGATGTCTCAGAATTATTTTTATGAGATAATCAGCATTAAATAACTCTTTAAAACACCTCTAGACATATTTGATCACATTATAACTTATGGTTGTGACTCAAGATTAAAGTCTAAAAGTGTTATATGAAAATGGTTAAGCTTATAGTTCGTCTGGCTAGTTCGACTAACCTTTCATGAACAAGTCATTATACACGGTTCAGTTACGGTTCATCCTAACTAGAGTGTATACTTTGTTGTGTTTATCTCAAGTCGATTTTTCATCTAACGGTAGAAAAAGATTACTTGATTCCAAAGCTACCTTAGCTTAAATCTAAAGCAACTTTCTATCTTGAAAGTATATAAAAGGAGAACCTCAATCAACTGGGATTCTTGAATCCCCGACACTCTTCTTGTGTGTCCTAGTTGTAAACTAGAGTCGTCCTCTCCTTTAAACCTTTTTAGGTTTAGCGACTAAAAAGACTTCGCTTAGGGATTCGTGAAGCCAGGATCGACTATCTTTATCTTGATAGTTCGTGTATCCTGATCTTACTACTGGTTGTTGAGTCTCACTCCAATCAGGTAAGATTGATAGAAATCTCAAAGTTCTTCATCTCAGACTTTGTGATTCTACAAGTTAATTCCTTTATAACGATTCTTTGTTCAAATCGGAGGAGGTTTTACTTGTAAGGTGAAATAATCTAGGCTGCTCTTCGGAAAGCATAAGTCCGGATTTTGATGTTTGCTAGACCTAATCTTTTCAGCCTCACCTTGATCTACGATTAAAAAGGAAATTACACAAATAGGCTTATCTGTGGAAGGCAGATTGGTTTAAAGTCTTCAATTGAGTTGAAGCAACTCTTAGGTTGTAAAGGACGTCAGCTAAGGGAATCATTTGCACGAAGTCCTGCTGGGATTTATGAGATGTAAGGAGAGCGACTGTAACTAAATTACTGTGACGGTCGATTCGGTCTCAACTACATTCCAGTACGAAGTATTGATAGTAGGCTAGAGTCTGTAGTGGCTTAATACAGTTTGGTGTTCAAGTCTGGACTAGGTCCCGCCCGGGGGTTTTCTGCACTTGCGGTTTCCTCGTTAACAAAATTTCTGGTGTATGTGTTATTTTTTTCCCGCATTATATTGTTTATATAATATAATTGAATATCACAGGTTGTACGTAAAATCAATCAAAGTAGATACGTCCATCTTAATCGTTGGATACGACTTGATTGATCTTTGGTATCGTCTAAGTACTCTCACGGTATAATCAGGTTCACTTGTCTCCGTTTACATATTGATTGTGAGAGAAAGAGATATAAACTCTTGATATAATTCCTGATTGAGATTCATTAAGTTGTAACTCTCGGAATTGTATTTGGGTTTAGTCCATACAGGTTGCTAATGAGGGTGTCAACCTATCAATAATATTTCTCTTACTCTACACAATTTCATAAAAAATTAGTGAGGCAAGTCGAGTTCAAATCCACGGGGAGGTGTGAGTTTTAAGTAATTAGTTAAGACAAATTGATGTTGTTGAAAAGCAAAATTCTGAAAATTATGTAAAGTTGTAATTCAAATTGTGAGATGGAATTGACTAGAGATTCATTCGCCACTACCGAACAAGATATTACTAATCATACAAGTTCTACTTTCAAAAAGTTTGATTGTTAACAACTTTTAGACAAGTTATAAGTTCAACTAATCTTTAGACTCCAAAAATCACCACATAGAATAAGTTCTCTAGTGGATTCTAATCAAGTAAGCCACCTAAAATATGCTCTCTAGGTGTAATGCAATCAATTGCATTAATATTTGTGAATCAAGTTGCTCCTAGCCACATGCTTGTAAGTTCGACATGTTAACCTAGGGTTATCTTTCACACACTATTGCATACAAAATCCCTTTGCGACAAATAGTGAACCGCTACTTATGTAAAGATTACTCTAACAATTACGGATTAAAGTTCTCTATACTAGCATTAGAGTTGCATACAAGATACCTAATTGTGCACTTAGATAGCAAGCATACATCTCATGGTCAAATAAACGGTAAAATATAATCAACAAAAGAATATTTATGAAAGAATAACTTGCTTGAATTGATTAATAAAACATGTTCGGAGTTTTGAAATCCTCCCCAATCAATAATGAAACTTAGCTACTCATAGTCTTAGTTTAAACACAATAATAAGTTCAAGGTAAAGAAAGTGAAAAGGCGGGGGTCTAACAACCACACCCAATATTTCGTTCGACAATCTGTATGGACTAACTCCAATATAATTCCAAGAGAATCAACAAGACAGTAAGACTCAATCAAGGAAATATATCCAAGTTATATCTTTGTTTCTCAATGTAATCAGCAAATCAAACAGATAGAAATCCGTGGGCCTGATTATTATGAGAAACAACTTGAACGGTACCAAAGACCAATGTTCAAGTGTCAATCAATTTTCAATCAACAACCAAAGGTTGGATTTACCAATTGATTGAACTACGCACAACCTGTGATATTTCAATTATATAAACAAATATAATGCGAAAAAGAAATAACACAGACACCAGAAGTTTTGTTAACGAGGAAACCGCAAATGCAGAAAAACCCCGGGGACCTAGTCCAGATCTAACAATCTCCCCCTTTGTCAATTTTAGTGACAAAACTATCAATATATATGGATTACAAAATAAATAAACTTTGTAGCTTCTCATCCAACATGCTTGTATTCCTTGGTTCTTCAACATTTCTTGAATTCTTCGTCACTCCAAGTACTCCAGTGATTCTGAACGTGTTCAACTCAGCATCATTGTTGTTGAAGATCCGTAGCCATAACAATAAGAAAACAGATATTCTCAATTATTGTTATACAATGTCATAGTATTATTACGCAACATCAAAGTTCAATTGTATCACAACTTTGACAATAATACTACGGTGATATGTATCACTCCCCCTTAGTCAAAACTTCATCTCACAATGAAAACAACTCCCCCTTACATAATGATCCGTAAACCATATGTATGTAGTGTGAACTACAAAATAATTCTCCCCCTTTTTGTCAATATAAATTGGCAAAGGTACGAAAACTAGCGGGATCATAATGAAATTCTCAAAGAGATTATTCATGACTAAAAGAGAACATATCAACTTGTTTTCGATGATTTCACATAGTCGAAACTTAGTGTATTCATCAAGGAGTTTATAAAGATACAATATAAATCCTTCAATATTGCACAGCCGCACTCCCCACAAAGATTTGGCAATTAAGCACAAGTTCAATTAAGAACTCTCCCCCATAAAATGTCATTCCCGAAAGAACAACAAGAGCGACCTTACTTTTTCAAGAAAAGAAAGATTTCTTTGGACATTAACAAATTACATGAAACATGAATTTGTATCCATAAAATTCGAATAAATTAACCACAAGAAAACCTTAATGATTAATTTAATCTTAAACACTCAACATAAGAAAACTTACGGATCCATGCAGTACTTTCACATAGAAGTGGATCAGGAAAAGATCAATACTGCGGAATATTCAAAAGTTCATTCTATCGTTTATCAATATTTGCATAAAGACATAATAGACTTAACTTTTGACATATATGAGATAATTATAGTTCACGGACGTAAACACACATATCCCATAATTTTTTTGCAATATATAAAACCAATAAAGATTAATACTGCAAAATCATCTTCTAAATAACTTAGAATTTAAATAAATAAATCTAAAACATTGCAAGATGAAAATCGTTGGCAATAGCTATGTGTAATCACAATATTTTCTATTCCAAACCCTAGTTATCCTTCTTAAAACACAAAAATAAATTCTCATAAGAAGTTTCCTAGACATTGTAGAGCTTTCTCAGAGCATCTACTGAGAATTCCTTCTCATTATTGAAGAACCCATTGATTACTGGATCATTTAATTCCTCCAGATCTTCAAAATTATCAGTTAACTTACTAAGTTCTCTTTTTAATTCACACAGGGTGTTCTTTGTCAGAGATAACATTTGTTCATAGTGAGCTATCTTTTCCAAAGAGAACATGATTTGAGATTTTAAATCATTTCTTTTGCTGATGAAATCCTTCACCATAGCCCTAAAGTTATTATCATTTTGACAAATAGATAAAAAACAGTCAGCGGAGGAACCTTTTTCATCATTTGTACACTTCTCATTTTTCTTCCTTGAGGATTGGATTCCTTCACACAGATACACATTAACTGCTTCTATTGCATTCCTTTTTGTGGTACCTCTAGCAAGGGTCAATATTGGTTTTACAGGCCGATATTACAGGTTTTTATCGGGTATCGGAAAATACCTATACGATATTGAAAATACCGGCGATACAAAGACGGGACGATATTAGCGGTTGTACAGGCCGGTACAGACCGATATATCGGTTTTACTTATACACCTATAATATTGGTTTCAGTAAATAAATTTTCCATTAACATGCATTTAGTTTGTACAAACAAGTACAACGTCAATATGAGAAGGTAAAAAGTCCTAATATATTTATGATATAAAATCAATGACTATATGATATAAGATGGAATCCATATTTCGATTACAAGGAAGGAAAAATGTAAAAGATAAAAGTGAAGGATAATAAGAAAGATTTACCAGCATAATGGGACAACAATCACAATGCTGGCTAATAAACCACCTTGTATTTTGGGAATTTTAGATATATGCATGATTCTTATTATTTTTTACTATGGTTTTATAAATATTTGAAATTCTAGTTCTAATGATGTATCACTGATAAAAACCGATATTATCTTTTGTATAAGTGTATCGGACTCGACCGATACGCGATATTAACTACCTTGACATCTAGTTACAGGAGCCATGATACTGTATCTTTCAAAGAGAAAAGACTGAAGGGAATTTTGATCACAAATGAATATAAATAGAGCACTGGATAAGTAAACCCTAAAAAGAACTTTGAAAAAGTCTTCACGGTTCACGATCCATTATCTATTTTTGATAAGAAAATATTCAATTGTAAATCTTAACTTATATAAACTTAAACAATCGAGCATAAGTAATTAACAACTATACAAGACTTGAGCAACCTTGATGCAATCCTCATATTCTCAAGTTAATAACGAGGATGCATACAACACTATAGTTAGATAGTGATGGAGTGAGCAGAATACTCACATCTTGTGTCACATGGTGACTTATAAAGGTTTGTTGTATAAACAGACTTCTTACCTCGTCTGACTCTGGTTCTCTTAGACTTCTTCTTGTCTTCAGGAGTTCCATATTTGTTACCTAAAGCCAGATTCATCATTTGCATGTTATTATGAAGTTTGGCAATTCGTTTGTTGTTCTTCTTGAATTTCCAACACTTACTTTGAACATGATTCACATTTCCACAAAACAAACAATTCAAGGACGAATTTTCGTTTTGCTGATTTGACTCCTGTTTATCACAATTTTTAACATCCATTATTCCAGAACCGGCCGGAATAAAAGAGTTGTTTGTGCTTACAGTCTTTCTTTTGAACCCTAAACCATTTGTGTTTCCAAAAGACTTCTGACCAAATAACATTCCTTAAATCTTGTCAGAGCTTCCAAACAACCTTTGCAGGTCACACTTAAGAGTATTAATCTCTTTTCCTTTTACAGACAGGGTTCTGGTGAATTCATTATTAAGACAGTCAATCTCAAGATTTTTCACCTGAAGTGATGATTCAAGTTTCTCCAACGTCATCTTCAGTTGAAGATTTTCTTGGTGAATTTCTTCATTTTTATCCAAGAATTTAAAAATCTCAGTGTCAGACTCGCATTCTGAATCAGAATTTGAGTTAATAGAAGTTTCTGCTGTGAGAGATGAAATTTCTATGCAAACTTCGAAAGTATGCGAATTTACCAACTGAAATGATTTTTCTTGTATTGAATCATCTGAATCATCTGAGAGAGAGAGAGAGAGACGTTCCTTAGATCTTTTGCTTCTTCTCACAATATCCTTGATCTTTTGTAAAATCAATGACATGTCAGGATCAATATGATTTGGACAACATTCATCAGCCCAAGACAAGTTAGGAGAATTACTTGTGTTAGTCACAGCATTGAACGCGGAAGTTCTGACTGTGTTATGATCACGATCAAGAACTCTTAACTTTCCAATGAGTGAGTTTCTGGAACGTGTTTCAAGGTTATTTCCTTCAACGATGGTATGTTTCTTAGAATCGTATCTAGCTGGTAACGATCTGAGAATTTTCATCACAATGTCCTTTTCAGGAATAGTCTTACACAATGCAAAGGATGCATTAACAATTCCAGACACTTTATGATTAAACTCATCAAATGAATCTTCATCAGCCATACAAAGGTTTTCCCAATCATAATTTAGGTTTTGAAGCCTAGCTTCCTTTTCAGATGTATTCTCTTCAAATACGATTTTTAAGATATCCCAAGCATCTTTAGACCGAGTGCACGTAGTCACATGGTGCTGAAGATCTGGGGTAATGGCATGTATGATAACATTTAATCCGTCAAAATTTTGCTTTGCAGCGAGAATCTCGTCAGGCTCATACCTACCAATATCCTTTGCAACAGTTACACCGTCTACTGTAACCATTGGAGGATTATAGCCATTAACAATTGTAGTTACCTAAAATAGGTGAGAGGCTAAAATGGGATTATGGGATTTTTAAAAGTGAGTTACGGGAGGTTGAGTACGAACAGTCTTCACCTAAACCACGCACAGTGGCCGCTCAAAGGCTGCTTCAGTCACAAAGAAGAGATTTAGGGCTGGTCTTAGGGAGGGAAGCAGATGAAGAGAGAGAGAATTCTAGGGTTTGAAGAAGAATTACTCTGAGAGGTTATCAGAAAGATCGTGCTAGCTTGGAGAAATAGAGGACCTATTTATAGCTGAATTCTCTAATCTCAGGTCGATGAAGATAAGAATTGCTTTCCGTGCCGTGCGGAGCAATTCTCCCGTCTCTTCAGCAATAGAGATAAACTAGGTTGAGTTTATCTCATTATTCCACCTCCTTTACTCTCTTCTACGGTGAGAAATTAGCCGGGTATTTCTCACACGTGCTATAGATCACCAGACCAAAACCCTAATTGCTATCCCCCATTTGTGTGAAGCTGAGTCAGCCTTTGTGATGACGTGTTGAGAGAGAAAAATATTCTCTTTAGCCGAGTTGTTCAAGATAGGAGATATTCTTCGATTTGTAAGAATGACTAGGATGAGTCACGTGAAAAGGCATGGGATGCCTCAGAATTCGTGTGGAGAGGAGACTCGATTCCTTCATGAGGCTCGTGCCTACCATGGGGAATATTCATCCTTATCTGAGATTTCCCGAGATATTTGAATCTCTCTTGAAGAGTGATTTGAATCTCTGCGAGATTTTGTAGAGAGATTTGAATCTCTGCGAGATTTTGCAGAGGGATTTGAATCTCTCAGAGATTTTACAGACGGATCAAAATCTTTACAAAGATTTTCTTAACGGATCTGAATCTCTCTTTGGTCAGCTGGGACTCGTCCTGGAGAGAGAGAAAAGGCTTTGTACGCCCGATTAATGTCTCTGCGAGACTTTGGCTCACTTGTGTTTGACCAACGTATCTTGCAGAGATGTGCTAGGAATCAATTGTGTGTCCATATGATGGGCCAAAAAAACCAGTGTATCTCGAAAAGATGTTCTAGAAGTCTGTGGAAAGGGCCCGGTGGCAGAATAACAAGCGTACCTCGCGGGGATGTCCTAGGAGTTATTCGGAAACCTCGGTAAATTGAGTCAGAGCCTAAAGTAGACATGACTAGTGTATCTCGCGATGATGTACTAGGAATCAATCTTTGATCTCAAATAGGGTGAGTCGTGCTTACAGGAGACATGCATATCTCCGCTCTGGGTCATAAGTCCGTCAGGGACGTTTTTACGCATCTATAGAGCCTACATGACCAACAATATCTCATCGAGGATGCGGGGGTCTAACAACCACACCCAACAATTCGTTTGGCAATCTGAGAGGACTTACTCCAATACACTTTCTAGAGAATCAACTAGACAGTCAGACTCAATCTAGAGTAAAGTATATCAAAGAGTGTAAATATCTCTAACTCTTAATTCAATCTGTAATCAGCAAATAGAAATCTGCGAGCCCGATTGAATATAAGAGGAATTACTTGAACAGTACCAAAGACCAATGTTCAAGTGTCAATCAATGTAAATCAACAACCAAAGGTTGGATATTCTAATTGATTGATCTTAACGCACAACCTGTGATATTTCAATTATATAACAAAATATAATGCGGAAAAGAAATAACACAGACACCAGAATTTTGTTAACGAGGAAACCGCAAATGCAAAAAAAACCCGGGACCTAGTCCAGATTTGAACACCACACTGTACTAAGCCGCTACAGACACTAGCCTACTACAAATTAACTTCGGGCTGGACTGTAGTTGAACCCTAATAAATCTAACACTGATTCAAGGTACAGTTGCGCTCCTTACGTCTTTGATCCCAGCAGGATACTACGCACTTGATTCCCTTAGCTGATCTCACCCACAACCAAGAGTTGCTACGACCCAAAGTCGAAGACTTGATAAACAAATATGTATCACACAAAAAAGTCTATAGGATTGAATAAATCTGTCTCCCACAGAAATACCCAAGAGTTTTTGTTATGTCTTTTGATAAATCAAGGTGAACAGGAACCAATTGATAAACCAGACTTATATTCCCGAAGAACAGCCTAGTATTGTCAACCATCTCACAATAAACTTAATCGACTAGCGAAACAAGTTATTGTGGAATCACAAACGATGAGACGAAGATGTTTGTGACTATTTTTATCTTGCTTATCGGAGATATAAAATCTCGAGTCAATTATTCCAATTGTACTCAACACGATAGAAACAACAAGATCAGATCACGCAACTATAAAGAGAATAGTTGGGTCTGGCTTCACAATCCCAATGAAGTCTTCGTTAACCTACAGGGTCTCGAGAAGAAACCTAAGGTTAAAGGAGAATCGACTCTAGTTATGCAACTAGTAACACACAGGAGGTGTGGGGATTAGGTTTCCCAGTAGCTAGAGTTCTCCCTTATATAGTTTTCAAATCAGGGTTTGCAATCCAAGTTACCTTGGTAACAAAGCATTCAATAATCACCGTTAGATGAAAAACCTGATTCAACCAAGCTAATATCTTTCAACCGTTAGATCAAACTTAGCTTGTTACACACAAATGAAATGTACCCTCATTTAGGTTTATGTAGCCATACCTAAATGTGTACACCATGTTGGTTCATAAATAGTTAATTAAGGTTAGCCATATGATAACTCTCATATCAACATTATTCACCTTAACCATAACTAGTTCAAATGACTCAAATGAAACTAGTTAATGAGTTGTTCAATTGCTATATTCTCATGAATTATACAAGAACATAATTGAAGCAAAATCGGTTTGATTCACTTGAATCAATCATGAACATTATAGCCACGGTTTGAAAAGATTGCATTCCTTAAGATTTAAATATTTAAGTTCATGAACAAACCGATTTGATAAAAATAACCAGCTTAAGTATGCGTATGGGTATGCGTACTTAAGCAACCGGATTTTGAGTTTGTTAAGTTTCCAAACTCAGCAGAATTCTTGGTTTGAAAGCTTCCGCCAGTATGCGTATAGGTACGCATACTTAAGGTGACTAGTTTAGGAGTTTGTAATTCCCAAACCTAGCAGATATTTTTGGTTCGAAAACTTCCGCCAGTATGCGTATGGGTACGCATACTTATCTTGTCTCCTTCACCAATTTCGTATACACACATATGCGTACACTTGGCTCCCGGTTCATGGATTTATACACTAATGTGCGAACACACTATATATACTTATATCCAAAGATGGTTACATTATCAACTCTACATTCCAATCATTGAAACATTCTTCTATAATGACAATAGCCGTTTTCACACACTATTAGCATCAAAGTAATTTTCAAGTTATTGAAATGTCAACATGACTTTCGTCACGAGTAAAGATGAACATGGCTAAAGCGAGAGCTTGCCAACACATATTTAGAGAAATATGTGAGCGAGATATATTCAGCTCAAAATCTCAAATGTGTATAGTAGAAAACTATATCGTAAAACGACTTATGTCTCAATTATAGGCGATAAAGTAGAAATAAACTTTCCAAGTGATAGATGAGTTCAAGTCTCCACATACCTTTTGTCGAAGAAGTTCCACAAGCTCCCCTTAGTAGTTCTTCGTCTTCAAATGATGAACGCCGAGAAATCTAAGCTCAACTACACTATCTATGTCCTAGTCCGAGACATCTATAAATAGGCTAGAAATCAAGACTTATAGTTTTGATCACTAACATTGACAAACATGCTTGAGATAGCAACGCATGCGAGTTCGACCGAGCAATGCTCTAACAGTATACTAGGAATCATGGCATCACAATCATCTCCGTCTCACGAAGACATGCTGGAATTTTGGCTGTTCTTGTTCATAAGTCTACTAGGGACGTTTTAAGCTCTACAGAACCTACGTGACCAATAGTATATCGTCGAGGATGTGCGTTAGGAATCACGGCATCATGACCAGCAGTGTCTCGCGGGGACGTATACTAGAAATCGTGGCTATTGGTGCCTTGAGGACCAAGGGCTTAATCTCCCCCGTGAGAGTTGAGTTTTGTCTATGGTCTCGAAATAACGCTTTTGCCCCTTATCCAAATTTCACCATCTACATTAAGTCCCTTACTCAGAGTAGAACCTTGATTGTTCTATAATGAGTATATAGATAGTTACGAATCGTTCAGGCGAGAAATTAAAATCCACTTGGTCTTCTAGACTTGCTGAGTCCCCGAATTGACGTTTAGTCTTTGATTGTTATGACTCTGATCTTGGAATCGATTCTGAACTTTTGAACTTCATGGGATTTTGTGTTAGACGTTAATGACATGATAATAAAGTCTTGATAAGACAAAATTTCCATCTTAAGTGAATGGAATTTGTTAATTAGGTTTTACTTGGCCAAAACCCTAATTTTCTCTCTTTGTGCATCCTTGATCTTTCGAATTTGTACAGGCGAGTATGTGGGGAAGACAGAGTTTTTAGACGACTTCATTGATGGCCTTGATGTTGGTGAAGAGCCGTGAGAAAAGATAGGCATTTACTTTTGAAGTTACGGAGTCCCTATCCCATGTAAATACTGAATTCAGGCTTAACTGTACCTAAACCTAATTTCTCTTTTGTTCGCATGTGACTCCTTCAGACACTCTGGAGAGGCTTGATGATGCTTGGAATGTGTGCATCTATATTGTAGAGTCGGCACCTTTTATGATGAGAGCATGTTTAATTCCCATGATATTGCCTAGGCATGGCCACGGATTGAGAGAGGGAGAGAGGCATGTGTCTGGTCCTGCTTTTGGAAATTATGAACCTGAACTTCCCTGTTTAAGCTAAATTACCTTTATTTTCTCCGAAATTCCGCCTTTCTGGATTCCGTTTCAATCCCATTATTCTTTGAACACTTAGAGAACTTAATGTTCACGTGTATGAGGCCTTGGTAATGAGTATATGAGAGCTTTTTCGGTCTCTGGATGTATTAGGGCCTTTTTCTTTTGAAAATACTCAAAATTGTGAAATAAGGGTATTTTGGTCAAAATCCCTTATGAGCTCGTTTTTGTAGAAGAGTGATGAGATAAAAGGGTATGATAGAGGTGTAGAGAACCGTCCAAGATAATTGGGAGAGGCTCGTCCCTTTCTCTTTTAGAGTAAATCCCTTTTTTGCCAAATTCTTGAAATTAGGGCTTATTTTCGTCAAAACCCTAATTCTCTTCGATTTTGGTCCCTCTGAAAAAATTCCTAGAGAATAAGTGATGTCCCAATGGCCTAGGAGAGATTTCATTCATGTGGGAGAGGCTTGGCCACGTTCAGAGAGATTTTGGAAGAAGGGAAAGCCTGGGTTTCCCTATTTGAGCCAAATTCCTTTAATTTCCTCTTTTAGCCCTAATTCCTTTTCCTTTTGAATGATGGCTTTCCTTTTGATCTAGGCTTGAAAAAAGAACTATTTTCCAACTCTTTTATGCGTGCAATAGGTATGGAGGTTGGTCCATCCTTCTTTCACATTCGTTTGGGTGTTCGTCAGAAAACTTCAGTTTTGAGAGACTTGCGTAAAATGGCTGTAAAATCTTCATACGATGTTGGATTTGAGCTCCCGACCCCAATTTGAAAAGAGAAAACAATGGGTTTTTAGTAAAGATAAGGTTTTTGATGAGTGATTGTGTTTACACAAAGACTTCTCGCTCCCGCTGATATGTCTCATAGGTGGCATCTCAACTAGCCATCGGCTTCGCACCGGTTCCCTCGTTAGAGTCCTCATACGGGCCCATTTACGATTCCGAGTTTCCATACACATCGCAATTCCGCTCGGGTCGAGGATTCCACTCATCCCTAAGACAGATCAAAGAAGAGTGGGGAACCTCTCGCTGGTTTTTGGAATTCGACATCAGGAAGCACATCATCGACTGACATCGACTTATCCCAATCTTGAAGGAAGAGATGGACGATCCCAAGTTCTTTTATAACACCCAGAAACTTTTAGGAGCCGGACGCCGAAAAATGAACAGCCTCTATTCAACTCAAAAAGAATGACCTAATTTCGAGTTATTTAGGTCAGTCAACCAGTCGCGTACTTTTGTCATCAGGAATCCCGTATAGAATTTCAGGAGTTTTTCAGATTGCTCTTACTTCGGTGTTGTGACCACATATCCTATCTCGTTTGTCCATTTGAGGCGCCCTTTTGGTATGTTGTTTAGAAGACATAGGGGAACATATTTTCTTCAGGAAGAACCATGAAATTCCTTATGGTTTGTCATCTCTTTTCAAGTCTTCGCGCTGGAATGTACGGATGTCTGTTTTGGAAAGGAATCCTTGTTGCGTTTGAACTTTTGGTGTATTGAGACTCTTAGGAAATGATCCTTTGGAGTGTTATGACCTAATTAGCCTTCCTTAGCTTGTCATAGGTCGTGAATTTGATCCCTTTGATCCAAAACGCGTCTGTGGCGTGCTTATGCGTTTTTACCCTTAGTTACGAAGAAAACATGTTTTCTCTCAATTCTTCATGGAAATATAAACCATGTAAACTCGTTATTATCCTTGACGACATGGATTAGGTTTATTGAAATAAAGGTAGGGATCTAGTCGTGAGGACGGGCTTCGCTTTTGTGAGACTTGACGCATTCTTGTTGAGCAAAACCCTAGCCGTGCTTTATATACGTCCTCAACTCTTGTATTTTTGATATACTTTGTATAACTCCTTCCTTGTTTGTAGGCTCATGTTATGAATACAATTCAATAAAAACATGTTGATAATATAGTGGATGACCCTTATCTTTTTTGGAGGAACAAGTGTGCAACAGTCCCCAATTATCAGTAACTCTGGTGTTGGAGAATCCGAAAGAGGTGAGGTAGAGCGCGTTGTCGGTTATCCTACTGTTGGTGTTGACCTTGTTAGCCATATTGGACTTCTGACTTTAGATGAGATACTCGTGGTAGATTTGGTAACATGAGGAGAATAACTCTAAGCGGTCTTGCTTCTGATGATCTTGTAAATATTGGAAAATTTGATGACCACCCGTGATGATCAATGTAATTGAGAGAGTCGCTGGATTCTGTTGGAACTGACTGGAACAAGCTAAACTCCGGTCTTCGTTTCTCAGAGGAGGCCCTTATGGAAGAGAGACTGGTAACTGAGGAGATGTGGGGGACTTATGGAAGAAGAGAGAGTTTTCTTCCCGAGAGGTAGAGGTCACTGCTTCCAGATGATTTTCTTAAATGTTGGTAATTTTCTTCTTCGGTTCATGCTTGTACTCATCTAGTGAAGTAACGGCTCCCTCATGAGCTCGAACTAGATGCAAACCTTCGCTTGCTTCGTTGTATATGCGAGTAGGTGAAAACCCTATGTTAAATTCGTAATAGGAGGTCCTCCCTTGCGCGGCTTTCACTCCAGAGGTTGTAGAAACTTCGTTTGACGCCCGATCTTGGTGGTTGACCCCAACTATCGAATAGAAAAGACATGCCTTTCATCCACTGGAGAAAAAATAGGATTTGGAGATTATTTTACCAGTGATAATTCCACGTGAAGTTGAACTCGAAAATATTGGGTTTTTTAGCAACAATACATTCCACTGTCTTGATCATATCTCTTGGATTGTATTCCGGAACGTCAGGCCCTTTTAACATGCGCTAGCAGTTACATAGACGTACAGCTTCCATCGGGTGCATCATCAAATTCTCTACAGTTTTTCCCAGTTTGTTTAACTGTATGAAGTATGAGGCAGTTTTAGTATAAGAGATACTGCAGGCTCTTTTTCACCCATCACATACCCTAGTTTATCTCGTGCATGAATCTTGAGCGGAGAGGAAGGATGTGAACGCGTATTTTCCTTTGGTATAATCCCAATACATGTTTTCATATGTGAAAATCCTGAACATGTTTGGTAAAATGCTAGCTTGCTTGATCATGATTGAAACCCTAGATTAGTCTTGATGGGTTTCTTTGGATTCGACGAAACGTGATTTTGAATCTTCTAATCTTCGACTTGTGGAAGTGTTCTGGTATCTCTGTTTTGGGATTGATTTCATGTCCCAGGGGATTTGGTCGCAAGTGTTGAAGTATTTGGTCATAAGAGAAGGCTATGTTGAATTCTGTTTGAAGATCGGCCATGGGAGTTGAGGCTTGAACATGATATCTGATTTTCCTTCATACACCTCTAGTGAGAAGTCTCTAACTTGAAGCGTTCTGAATTCTACCAAAAAAAAATTCACCCGGAATCTCTGGGTTAATGGTGTAAGAGTCTTTCATCTTGGAGTTGGATGTTTGAGCCGCCTCATGTTAGTCATAAAGATGCCTGATGTACAGTTCTCCGTCAGTCCCCAATTTGTTGTATGAATATGGATTCTCGTTTTTTGGAGACGTTTGATCATTGGGGTAAGACCTTTATATTTTTTTAAGATTGAATCTTCAGAGATGAGATAAAATTGTTGTTTTGTCTCTGCTAGGTGTTTTAACAGGGACTCATGTGAATTTGCATTACAACTTCTCTGCTGGGATCTATTCTTCTGGGAGATGGCAAAATCACCTCGAGATTAGTAGACCTTTCTGGTACCGGGAAGATGTGTTTTGTCCTTCATTCATCACGTCCGACTCTAACACATGGGGAAGCTTGTTGAGCCGGTTTTTCGATATAAAAGGTTTTGACTGAGGAAAATGCTAGTAGGCGTCTGGATGAGTAGCGTGTGGCATGGAGCAATGATCCCGGATCCTTCCCTTGTTTACTTCAGTGACAGTAGTTGGTTGCGGCTGTATGCCGAGTAATGAATACTTATCTGAATTTTGGCCTCACGAGTGTCACTTCAGATTTCTTTTCACTTAATAGATTCGGCTGCAAATATATTATCCTTCTCCGTCTTGGGTGAACTTAGGTTCCATCGGAAAACGAAATGTGATAGTTTTTGATAAAGCTGAACTGGAGGCTCATCGAGGCTTGGCCATAACTCCTAGGTCTAGTTCTTCTTCTTTCTGACAGAACGAGTGTTGAGGTAGCATATCGGCTAGCATCTTTGCCTCTTCGTATAAGGCTGAGTTTAGGTTAAGCCTTGTCTTGGGATCTAGTTTCGTTTCATACTTTGTCACGTTCTTGACATGATCCTCTACAGCAGGAAGGGCGACAAGATGTATCTTTGTTGGCGGAATATGACCTTATGTGGCTCTGCAACGCTTTTGACTAGGTCATGGATTTTTGGAGGCTTTCCAAGTTTCCGCTAAGTTTATCCTGTAGAAGACGAGAAGACAAATCCGACGGTAAAAGAACTAGGTCAATCGGATACAGAATGAAAGAGTTATAAGTAAAATAGTAAAGTGAAGTGAACTTCCCGAGTGTCGTGTAAACAAGTTGAGGGCCCTTGACCAAAACGAATTTTGGAGCAAATATTCGTCAGAATCTCCAAGTTTAGAGCGTCATCCATTCCTTGGGGGTGATAAGGTCGACTGGATGGTTGCTCTTTGCTCTGCCGTGTTCATAACGAGCCTCATCTTCTCCGGCGAGGTCGATTACAGACAGACTGGATTCCGTCCTTGCTATTCTCATTAGTTTTAGTACTCCTTCTTTAGGAAACGTGTACTCGATATGATTTGTTGGATCTATCCCTACTGGTAACTCTAAAGGTGTTTTCAGATAAGTATGGATGTCGATCTGAGATTTTGCAAGATTCTGTTGAGTCCCCAGAATCTCGCCTTGGTCCTTACCTAACATTTTTAAGGATTTACAGTAGATTTTCATGAAAATAGGTTACTGGGACGTTTTTTATGCAGGAAAAGATTCAGGCGATCTAGGACGTCATTTACCTATTCAATAAGGTTGAAAATTAGTGTGAGAGAGAAAAGTACTGGTAGGGATAACTCTCTCGACTAAATATGGGTTTACTGACACTAAATCAATGGAACGTTTTTATGTTCAGATTGGTGGAATCGTCTTCCTTCCTAATAGTGACCATGATTGAGATCTGTAACTGAGTGGACAACCTCCCACTGTGGTCGCCAAAATGTAGTTACTTAAAATCGGTGAGAGGCTAAAGTGTGATTCTAGGGTTTCTGAAAGTGAGTTACAGCAGGTTGAGCATGAACAGTCTTCGCCTAAACCATGCACAGTGGCCGTTCAAGGATGCTTCAGTCACAGGGAAGAGATTTAGGGCTGGTCTTAGGGAGGGAAGCTGATGAAGAGAGAGATCGGAGAATTCTAGGGTTTGAAGAAGAATTGCTTTAAGAGGTTATCAGAAAGATCGTGCCATCTTGGAGAAATAGAGGACCTATTTATAGCTGAATTCTCTAATCTCAGGTCGGTGAAGATAAGAATTTCTTTCCGTGCAATTCTCCCGTCTCTTCAGGAATAGAGATAAACTAGGTTGAGTTTATCTCATTATTTCACCGCGTTTACTCTCTTCTGCAGTGAGAAATAAGCCGGGTATTTATCACATGTGCCGTAGACCGCCAGACCAAAACCCTAATTGTTATCCCCCCATTTGTGTGAAGCTGAGTCAGCCTTTGTGATGACGTGTTGAGAGAGAGAAATATTCTCTTTAGCCGAGTTGGCCAAGATAGAGAGATATTCTCCGATTTGTAAGAATGACTAGGATAAGTCACGTGAAAGGCATGGGATGCCTCAGAATTCGTGTGGAGAGGAGACTCGATTCCTACATGAGGCTCGTGCCTACCATGGGGAATATTTAACCTTATCAGAGATTTCCCGAGAGATTTGAATCACTCTGAAATCTTGAAGAGAGATTTGAATCTCTCCGAGATTTTGCAGAGAGATTTTGCAGAGAGAATTAAAGCTCTCCGAGATTTTGCAGACGGATAAAAATATCTACAAATATTTTCTTAATGGATCCGAATCTCTCAGTGGTCAGCTGGGACTCGTCATGGAGAGAGTGAAAAGGCTTTGTACGCCCGATTAATGCCTATGCGATACTTTGGCTCACTTGTCTTTGACCAGCGTATCTTGCAGAGATGTGCTAGGAATCAACTGTGTGTCCATATGATGGGCCAACAAGACCAGTGTATCTCGAAAGGATGTTCTAGAAGTCTGTCGAAAGGGCCCAGAGGCAGGATAACCAGCGTACCTCGCGGGGATGTCTAAGAAGTTATTCAAAAACCTCAGTAAGTCGAGTCAGAGCCTAGAGCAGACATGACTAGTGTATCTCACGATGATGTACTAGGAATCAGTCCTTGATCTCAAATAGGATGAGTCGTGCTTACATGAGACATGCATATCTCCGCTCTGGGTCATAAGTCCGTTGGGGATGTTTTTACGCATCAACAGAGCCTACATGACCAGCAGTATCTCGTCGAGGATGTATACTAGGAATCATGGCATCACAATCAGTTCTGTCTCATGAAGACATGCTAGAATTGTGGCTGTTCTTGTTCATAATTCTACTGGGGACGTTTTACGCTCTACAGAACCTACATGACCAGTAGTATCTCGTCGAGGATGTGCGCTAGGAATCACGACATCCGACCAGCAGTGTCTCGTGGGGACGTATACTAGAAATCGTAGCTATTGGTGCCTTGAAGACCAGGGCTTAATCTCTCCCGTGAGAGTTGAGTTTTGTCTATGGTCTCGAAATGACGTTTTTCCCCTTATCCAAATTTCACCATCTAGAACAACATAAACCCATGATTAAAAATCACGTGCTTGAAGAAAGGCACACTTAACAATTTTCCAGCATAAGTAATTCGAGCCACCGAAGACTGGCGGTACGTTTATAGAGAAAGCACTTCTGTCCATAGAGTCAGATTGCTATAAACTAGACAATCCGACTCAATCAAGGAAATATATCCAAGAGTTATATCTTTGTTTCTCAATGTAATCAGCAAATCAAACAGATAGAAATCCGTGAGCCTGATTATTATGAGAAACAACTTGAACGGTACCAAAGACCAATGTTGAAGTGGTAATCAATTTTAAATCTAGCACCAAAGTTTGGATTTACCAATTGATTGAACTACGCACAACCTATGATATTTCAATTATATAAACAAATATAATGCGGAAAAGAAATGACATATACACCAGAATTTTTGTTAACGAGAAAACCGCAGATGCAGAAAAACCCCGGGACCTAGTCCAGATTTGAACACCACACTGTATTAAGCCGCTACAGACACTAGCCTACTACAAGTTAACTTCGGACTGGAATGTAGTTGAGCCCTATCCAAGTCTCACACAGATTAAGGTATAGTCGCGTTCCTTACGCCTCTGAATCCCAGCAGGAATCTACGCACTTGATTCCCTTAGCTGATCTCACCCACAACCAAGAGTTGCTACGACCCAAAGTCGAAGACTTTATAAACAAATCTGTCTCCTACAGAAAAGTCTATTCTGATAGATAAATTTGTCTCCCACAGAAATACCTATGATGTTTTTGTTCCGTCTTTTTATAAATCAAGGTGAACATGAACCAATTGATAATCCGGTCTTATATTCCCGAAGAACAGCCTAAAAATATCAATCACCTCACAATAACTTAACTATATGGTAGTAGAACAAGTTATTGTGGAATCACAAAGAATGAGACGAAGAGCTTTGTGATTACTTTTTATATCTTACCTATCAAAGATAAATCTCGAGCCAATCTTAGAAAAGATAGTACTCAACACGATAGAACAAGTAAGATCAGAACACGCAACTACAGAGAAAATAGTTGGGTCTGGATTCTGAATCCCAATGAAGTCTGTAAGTCGTTAAGCTAAAATTGTTTTTAGGAAAAACCTAGGTTAAAGGAGAATCGACTCTAGTCTCAACTAGTATCACACAGGGGGTGTGGGGATTAGGTTTTCCAGTTGCTGGAGTTCTCCCTTATATAGTCTTCAAATCAGGGTTTGATAGCTTTAAAACAAAGCAATCAATATTCATAATTATATGAAAACCTGAATTAAGATTCCAGCTAAGTTTGCTTAAAACCAAAGCAATATCTCTCCACCGTTAGATGGTCTTAGCTTGTTACACACAAATGAAATATACCTTCATTTAGATACGGGTAACCGTACCTAAACGTGTATATTGAGTTGACTCAATAACAGTTAACCGAAGTTAGCCATATGAAAACTTTTGTATTAACCACATTTATCTAACACTTCTAGATCAAATGATAATCAAATGAATCTAATTGTGTTACTCATAGAGTTGTTCAATTGTTTATATTCTCATAGAAGTATACAAGATACAACTAAAACAAATTCGGATTTGATTCATGAGAATCAATTCATGAACATTTATCCACGGTTTGCAAAGATTACACTCCTTACTTTATAAATGTATTTGTTCAAAGTATCAACGAGTTGCAGTTTTGCTTCCTCAAAGTATTTAAGAAAATCATGAACCACTTCGGCCGAAACCATCTCCTCATTCTCAACATCTTGATGAGAATAGGCATAGTAGCATGAGGCATCAGGATTTTGACCATCAACATCTACTAAGGTTCTTTTCTTCCTCCCTTTGGAATCGAAACCAATACCTTTATCAAGAAAACCTCTTGCAAAAACACAGGTGCGAGAAGGTGAAGACATTCTTGACAAAAAGGAAAATATCCTAGAGTATGCGTACGTGACTCAATAGGTTTGGTATTTAAATGGTTTCTTAGGGACGGTAACTTTTAGGGTTTCTAAAGACAGTTCGTGACAAGTAAGTCATGGGTACCCGTACGAACACAACCCGAACCCAAAATAAAACCGTAACGTACCCTTTCACAAGGTAAAAAAAACAGTATAATTTTGCTACGTGAAGATTTTCTTTCACAAATTTTTTGCTCAATAAATTTTATATTTCCACAGAGAAACAATTTAGAGCACAAGAGTAGCAGGCAACTTAGTTGCAACAAAAACTTCTTCAAAAAAAATAAAAATGAAGAGATTCTCGAGACACAAACAATACTTAGGAAAAGCTGTCTGTAGACAATAGTTTAGCTATGGACGATAAGAAAATAACTCGACTAATTAGAAAGCATTTTACCAATAAGTATACCTGATTATTAGCAAATCTTACTCAACAGGATTTTTATGAGTAAGCATTCAACCCTTGTGATTAATTAGCACAAGTATGAGCTTTATGCTCATCAAATGAATATTCTTCATGGTTAATCCTCTTTTTCCTTCTAATTTTTGGAGGAAACCCTTTGTGATGTGAAAAAGTATCATAAAACTTACAATCATCAAAGTATGAGACTAAGTTCAAATCCTTACAAGTAGAAGTTTGTATGGAGGATTTTGACAGCATGTTGATAAGATCCTTGTATCCTTCAATTATCAGATTAAGGTTGTCCTTCATATCTCCAGTGTTTCTTCCACCCACTGGTACCTTTTTCACAACTTGAACATCATTCTTCACATTTGGTTGAGAAGAACCTTTCTGAAATCTTCTTGAACGATTATTATTAATGCTACAATTGGTTCGAACGTTCGATGATCATATTGAACTGACTTTCCTGGAAGAATTCACGGGGTGAGTACTAAAACCAATAGGTTTAGACATCCGAATGTCAGTTACACCTTTGAGTATTAAATCTAAGGTGTGCAGAAGTCGACCAAAGTAATTGTCATTCAGCTTCAATTTGCTCTTCCGTTGAACATGTCCTTTTGAATCACAAAAAAGACATACGTTTTGATCACGTGAGTGATTAGTGTGTGTAGCATTAGAGACATCGTTAGAAGGTTTCTTCCTTCCATGAGACGTGGTAAATCCATGATCAGAGGAAGAACCAAGCACTCCTTTAGCAATAGGAAGGGTTTGCAGTTTAGCTTCTGAAGCTGTTTTCATTAGAGGAACATGATTTGAATTAGTCACGTTTTCTAATTTCACAGCAGAGTCAGAAATAGTTGGTATGACAGACTCCCCAGGACGACTTTATCTTGAATAGAGAGATTACTCAATAGTCGTTCAATTTCATGGGCATCTTCCTTGAGTTTAGCCTCGAGTAAGGTTCGAGATGAACAAACTACAACAATTTCCTCACGAAGAACCCTTAGTTGGGAATCACGATCTTTTACCATACCAACTATTGTATTGACCCTGTGTTTCAGCCTATTGATTTCAACTGCCTGGATTCTAAGAAGTTTTAGAATCGCTGCACTCTCTCGGGCTGCTTCCCTTTCTACTTCAGAATCAGATTCGTCAGTAAGATAATCAGGGTAACACATATCAATACTTGTCTGTTTCGTAGGAATAGAATGTTCATCTATATGTGAGATAGACAAGTCTTTCTCTTTAATAGATTTCACAGAAATAGAAATTTTGTCTCTGGTGATGCGTTTGTCAAAGATAACACTACTATCCATAGGGTCAGATTGCTACAAGCACAGACTTTATAAGGTCTTAAACGTGTTTGCCTGCTATGATACCAATCGAAAAAACGGGGGTCTAACAACCACACCCAATATTTCGTTTCGGAAATTTGTATGGACTAACTCCAATATACTTCCAAGAGAATCAACTAGACAGTCAGACTCAATCAAGGAAAATACATCCAAGAGTTATATCTCTTTTTCTCAATGTAATCAGCAAATCAAACAGATAAAAATCCGCGAGACTGATTATTATGAGAAACAACTTGAACGGTACAAAAGACCAATGTTCAAGTGCTAATCAATTTATATCAACAACCAAAGGTTGGATTATCTAATTGATTGAATTACGCACGACCTGCGATATTTTTGTTAGAGCATAGCTCGGTTGAACCCACCAAGCGTTGGTATGTCAAGTTTGGTTGTCATATTTTAGTGAATAAAAACTCATCTAAGAGTTGCTTGATTATGTACTAGAGACAACTTTGTATTGGTTAAAGTAGAAAGTCTAGGATTATGAGACATACAAGTATTACTCGAAAGACCTGAAGAATGTGAAGAAGTAACGAGCTACAACGACGACATCATCCTTCCTCTTGTGGTTAGTAATATTGACTTGAACTGTTTCATTCCTAACGTATCTTTCAAGTCGTGCTATATTGAAAACATAATTGTAAAGCTGTGAATGATTATACTCTAGTTGTGAGACATGATCACATGATCATAGTGTTAAGGAATTAAGATACGAAGTATAACGCTTATCTTTTGAACTTCGTATATATGACATCGACATAATCGTATGAATGCTATTGTGATTATGTGTATAGGTAAAGGTGAAGATTTCATCCTAGGAAACAATGTTTACATTTGTTTAAAGGAAGTACATTCATGAACTTGTTTTATGAATCGAAAGGTAAATCGCTAGGCTTATTGGTATTGTTATTCATTGCATATCTTTGGATTACCAATATGTGTGAGTTAGTAGAACCGATCATAACTTGTGATATATCTTGATATAACTAATCACAGTGCCTGACTTATGATTTGGTATGACTGGTTTTTATTAATTAGTGTAACCGATCCTAAGTAATCACCTGAGATGGTATGATCGATATTTGTAATTGGTGTGACCGATCTTGGTAATTGGTGTGACCGATCACAAAAGAGCTGTGTAATCGATCCTTGGAATTGGTGTAACCGGTCCTGGTAATTGGTGTAACCGATCCTGGTAACTGGTGTGAACGATCGCAAGTAATACCATGAGTATATGGTAACCGGTCCTGGTAATTGACGTAACCGATCCTGGTAACTGATGTAACTGGTACTGGTAACTTGTGTGTTTGATCACAAGTAATCCATATTGAGGTAGAACCGATCCTAGTGTTTGGTAGAACCGATTGAACCCATGATTGTGATTTGATATTTGATCAATCACATAGTTGTCTTGGAATACAGATTAACCAATTCTAAACTTGTTTGGAAGTGTGGTATAATCGATTCAAAGATTGTAAATATGAAAGAGGATTTACAAAGAAAAGATGTCAACATACTTTGAACACGAACAATAACTCTTATCTTTTATTGTTCAAAGATATTCCTTAATTACTCAAGGAGATCCCGGTCCGAAATAAATTAAGAATCTTTTAATTAAGGTTGTTAGTTTTATATGCTTTAATTACCAGCAATTAAATGCATATCTCTATAGATTAAAAATTAGTAATGTGCATTTACTAATTGGAGATTTTCTATTGAGAGATTTCGGAAAATATTGGACAAAGCATTTCCAGGAATTATGAAAACCAATTTGGGCATTTATTGCATATCTTGAGAATATTCGGTTTTGGGAATTCCTTGGTGTCCAAACATCCTTGGTTTATAAATACCTAAGTTTGCAATTCTAGCAAACTATCCTAAGAGCCAGGCAAACTTCATCTTTTTGTTGTTTCTGGTGGAGCTGTCTATCCGGAGAGGAAAGTACCCTAATTAGGCGAAATCTCTTACGACCGCTCATTTAAAGACTTCTGTGGGATCAAGAATCTCTACGGGTACCGTTGGTGGGAAACTAGATAATTACAGTTTATTAGTTTTCGATTGATTTGATTGACTAACGGTTGTTGAACTTTGATTGCACCTAGTTTGTTTATTCTTGAGAATCTTCTCTTCTGATATAAGATTCACTCAAACTAGATCGAAGTGTGGACGAGATCTTTAGAACTATTTGTGGATCTAAAAACATCTTGTTATAATCCATTGTTAACAGACTCCGTTCTGTGCGTGATTGATCACAAGAGATTCAAGTGGTGTTCTGCAGGTTTAATTGAAGATTAAAAAGATTTGAAGATAAATAAGATTTCTTATTGGTTTGTCATATCTTTGTGTAGCACAAACCTTGATCGGCTGGGATCCAACTATAATCGAATTTATTCGATTGATTAGTTGCGTGAGATCGTCATCGCTTTATAGTTCCTTGTTGGATTCTATATTGATTGATTGCAAATCTAAACTCTGCTACTTCGGTAGTTGCTGGATAAATTGATCTTACCAGGCAAAGGAGTTTATTAGTTTAAACGGAAGAACCTTTACATATGACTTGAGATATCTTCATCTGAAAGAATCAAGAGAGTTGTTACCAAACAGATTTATTGTTCCTTTACTATTTGGAATACGATCCAAAGGAATTTTTCCAGTGCATGCACTTATTGAATGTCGGAAGCGCAGGGATACTGAAGAAACTAAGTTAACTAGGTTTAGTTGCTTGGTCTTAACTATACGAAGGTTGTTTAGATTTTGTATAACGGCTTAATTCTGAGAGTATTCAATTATGGACTTGGTCCCGAGGTTTTTCTGCATTTGCGGTTTCCTCGTTAACAAAATCTTGCTGTGTCTTTTACTTTTTTGTTTCCGCAATTATAATTGTTTATTATAATTAAAAGTAAAATACAAAATGTTAACTCCGTATTACTTGATAATGATCCTATAGAGTTTGGTTAAGTATGAACCTATTATCAAGTAATCACACTTTGATTGTTGTATTGTCTCGATCTCGTATCCATAGACGATCACACAAAGTGTGAATACCGATTCGTCGTATTATCTCGACTTTGTCCATAGACAATCACTTTCGGTAAGAGGACTTATAGGTGGATAATTTAAAGATTGTGGTGTATTTGGGTACCCTCGTCTTTTCAATTGGTATTAGAGCAGGTAAACACGAAAAGATCTAACAGTCTGTGTTTGGTGACATCCAATCTATAAGAATTGAATCTATGTCTGATTCAGTTGACGTTATGCAAGAGTATGAATACACAAATGTTGAAGATGTTACAACTTCGTTGACTCATGATCCAGGAGTTACGAAAACATCTGAGTCTATCTCTGATGGAAAAGAAGATACTGATAAAGAGTTGGTAAAACTCCTAAGGCCAATAAGATCTCTGTCTACACGGATGTTAATATTAAAGACAGAATCTAATCTTCTTAAGCATGAGATCAGAGAAAAAGACATTCAACTAAAAATTCTAACCAAAGAGAATATGGATCTTACTGTTAAATTAGAATCTCTTGGTAAATCTGTTACTCAAGATCAAGAGACTCATCCTATGACTCTGACTAATGATTCTGTTATAATTTCTTCCGATGAAGAAACAAAAAGTCCTTGTTCGACTTTTAGAGATTGTGATAACAAAACCTGTTTGATCACATCTGAAACAGATCATGATGATGGTAGTCTGCCTAACTACATCAAGTCAGAAGAGAATGAGAAACCATCTTCTACAACTACTGATGATCAAATGAAATCTTGTCCAAAGGAAACTTTGAACCGATTCCATGAAAAAGATCTTAAGGAATACAACTTTCAGTCGCTTGACATGAAACTTATACTTCTTCAAAATACTGTGGTAAAAGTATTGAAAGATGTTTCTTGTCTTAAAAAACTGGAAGATCATTCCTCAGTAGGAAGACAGAATATATCCCAAATTGATAAGATCAACTCAAAAGAATCTGAAGTAAAAGTTGATAATCACTTCTGGAAAAAATTTCCTCCTCATTCATGTCGAAACAGTCCCCGTGTACATGAAAAACGATTCCAGAAGAAAGGGAAAGAGAGAATCTCTGCCAAAGGAAACAATCAGGAATTTCCGATAATTGTTTCAGATAATCATACTGATGTACATCATAAGGAAATCCTTAGAATGAGAAAATCTTATGAAAATCTCATTGACATAATTAAGAGAGATTTATCTATCTCTGGAAATTCTCACATCAGTACTGTTTCTCCACATGATCATACCTTTAGATCAAGGAAGGATCATCTTCTTGGGAGAAAATACTTTGGGTAGAAATTTCCAAAGAGAAACATGAACTATGTTTCTGATACTCGTTGTAAGCAAGAAAAAGCTTACTCCGATACAACCTAGTTGTATGGAGATTGTGTATTCTCATCCTAGCTCGTGCTCAATTTTTTGGATGAGAAAGCACATAAAACGAGAGCACGATTTTTTTGTTTGTGTTTTATCAGAAAAATATGTGACAATCTCTGGATAGCTGTGAATCCATTTTTTTCTAAAAAAAAAAGTTCATGTTTACCATGATCTTCCAAAAATAGGTTTTAATTGAAATTTTCGAATTTTAATAAACCTTCCAGCATGAGAAGTTCGGACATAGGAAACAAAATATATTATGTGTATATTTACGGAATTTCCTGAGTATTCGATCCGAAAGTTGTCTCTTCTTAAGATAAACTATCTCTTGCTTGTATTAAGAAACCCTGATTAATTCTTATTTAAATCCCTGAGCATGCCTCCAATAACTCGCAGTTTTACAAAGGACAATAAGGAGGAAGCTCAAAAGGTAAAAAATTGTCAAGGAATCAATACAGAAAGGAAGAAGAAAATCATATCGAAAATCATGTCTGATTATGATTCCGATAGTTCTACTGGATCTCAAGATGAGTCATGTATGTTGGCTTATAACCTTCAATATCCAACAAAAACCAAGTGGATACCTTCTGATAGTATGGTTGACTATATCCACGGTTTTGAAGAACTAAGAACCAATCTCATAATGACGGTTCGACATCAAGATTGGCTCAAGGATAGGATTGAGGAAACAAAAGCTGATCTTGCAGATATGAAGGTTGAAGTTTAAAAGCTTGAAAAACAGGAGGTGGTTGCAGACAAGTCTCTCGAGACATGCTTCAAGAGTTTGAACACTGAAGAAACCTCAGTGAACAATAAGAGCACCACTTGGGATTCAGTTATATGCTGTAATACTTAATCCCAGAAAAATAGACATCAGTTTTTGATTTATTTCGATTATTGTATAAGGTCTATTTTTAAATAAAACTATCAATTATTTATGAATAAAATTATTATTTTATAATTTTTCTTGTGATAGTTTCAAATTACATAGCCTGTGCTTGAATGTCTATATTATTGCTATGTGTTTATGGGATGTCTGATTTCGGTTTCCATAACCTTAATATTCAATCTCATATGATGTTAACCCTTATGGTTTGTGTGACTTTTTTATTTAGCGGGATTAAGTTCTAGCCCAAGTTGGTAGGCTTTATCAAAGGATCATAAGGTGTTCCGATTGAGACTCATATGTAAAAAGTCACAATGTGTTGAATTAATTTGTGTTTACATGAGTTGTGTTTAGCATAAACATATGTGTTTCGGATTTTCAACTTTTTCTATTGGCACGCATTAGTTAAAACCGATTCAACCTTTCTTTGGTAAAGGTTGCTCTTTGTTGTTGTTCTTTTGTTCTTGCGAGAGGATGACAACATACTGGGGGAGAGTTCTAACTTGAACTTATGCTTAATGATATATCTTTCTGGGAGAAGAGGATGCGGAATCTGAGGTAACAAATTTGTTAGTTAATCGTTTTCCTGTTTAAGAAAAGCCTGCTTATATTGAATATATTTTGCTTTTGCTTAACAAAATTTCGGTACAATTGATGTATATTCCATTATGTGTGTATGGATGTGTGTGTATGATTCAATTGTTTCCGGTTAAGAAAAACGGTGTCAATTTATTTGACTTATTGTTTGGTATCTTCTTTATTGTTTGATATCAAGTGTTTTTGCTTAACGAAATTTCGGTGCAATTGCGGTGCTATAATGTCTATGTTTGTTTCAATTGCTTCCAGTTAAGAGAAATAATTGTGCAAGTCAATTTATTTGGTTTGTATGTATTTTTTATGGATTAACGAAATACGGGATCATTTGTTTAGTCCAATTCGATTCTGAATAAGAGATACTCAGTTAATTCTGATCTTAGTTAGACTTATCAAATTGAAGGGTTCGATTATTCAGGTCTAATCGAATGCCTTGACAAGAAATACTAGTTAACTAACCTAGTACTTGTCTTGTCTAAAGTGAAAGGTCTAAGTTATTGTCTGAATAATTAGAACCTGATGAGAAAAATAAAGTTAATTCTGATCTTTATTTTGGTCTTATCGAAATAAGCGATTGTATGTGTACAATCGGTTTAGCAAGGGAACTAAGTTTCTTAGTCAATTCGTTAAACTATTAGGGAAAATTGCTTCGGGAAATTGTTTCCTTGATAACATATTAAAACCAAATTACTTGTATTTTCGGTTTTGATATTGGTTATCAAAAGTGGTATGTGAAACCTTCGTGCTTAACTCTTATAGTTGTACAAGTCTATTAGATTTGTAAGATCCTTTCGGTTTGACCTTTATTTGCTCGAACCTTTGTCATTTTGTGAAAAAAAGGGGGAGAAATATATGGAGTAAACAAGTGATTTGTAATCACTAAGGAAAGGACAATTGTGCTTAAACGTTATACCTAACGAAAGAGTAAAGCATTGACTAAGGGGGAGCAACATATCATATTGCTATTGTAGTTATTTGGACTACAAAAGAGAAATAACAAAGATGTTCGGATTGAAAATCTACATATCTTACCTTTAGGGGGAGTATAAGCTTTGTTTTTAAAATGTCAACAACGGCATTTATTAATTGAATCTATGCAGGTTATTGTGCTGTTGAAACTTGGAATCAAGCGTATGTTTAATAAATTCTTGTAATTTGTTTATCCATATGTATTAAGAGTTTTGTTACTAAAATTTACAAAGGGGGAGATTGTTAGATCATAGCTCGGTTGAACCCACCAAGCGTTGGTATGTCAAGTTTGGTTGTCATATTTTAGTAAATCAAAACTCATCTAAGATTCGCTTGATTATGTACTAGATATAACTTCGTATAGGTTAGACTAGAAAGTCTAGGAATATGAGACATACAAGTATTACTCGAAGACCTGAAGAATGTGAAGAAGTAACAAGCTACAACGACGACATCATCCTTCCTCTTTAGGTTAGTAATATTGACTTGAATTGTTTCATTCCTAACGTATCTTTCAAGTCGTGCTATATTGGAAACATAATTGCGAAGCTGTGAACGATTATACTCTAGTAGTGAGACATGATCACATGGTCATAGTATTAAGATACGAAGTATAACGTTTATCTTTTGAACTTCGTATATATGACATCGACATAATCGTATGAATGCTATTGTGATTATGTATATGGGTAAAGGTGAAGATTTCATCTTAGGAAACAATGTTTACATTTGTTTAAAGGAAGTACATTCATGAACTTGTTTTATAAATCGAAAGGGAAATCGCTAGGCTTATTGGTATTGTTATTCATTGCATATCTTTTGATTACCAATATATGTGAGTTAGTAGAACCGATCATAACTTGTTATGTATCTTGGTATATGTTTGAGAAATGCTCGGTCGAACTCGTAAGCGTTGCTATCCCAAGCTTGTTTGTCAAGTTTAGTTGCCAAAACTACAAGTCTTTATTTCTAGTCTACTTATAACTAAGTCTCGGATTAGGATAGTAGTGTAGTTGAGCCTTAGACTCCACGGCGTTCATCGAATGAAGACGAAGAATTACTCAAGGGAACTTGTGGAACTTCATCAACAAAAGGTATGTGGAGACTTAAACTTATCTATCACTCAAAAGTCTATCTATTCTATCTCCTATTTTGAGACAAAAGTCGTATTGCTATATAGACTTCAATTATACACATTTTCTATTTCGAGCCGAGTTTATCTCGCTTATCTATTTCTCGAAATATGTGTTGGTAAGCTTTCGCTTTAGCCAAGTCCATCTTTACTCGTGACGGAAGTCATGTTGATTATTTCAATAACTTGAAAATACCTTTGATGAAAATAGTTTGTGAATAATGACTATTTTAATATCCTCCAAGAAAGTTTCAATGATTGAAATGAGAGTTTAGAACATGTAACCATCTTTGGATATAAACATAGTATGTTCTCACATTTGTGTAAAAGTCCAAAACCGGGAACCCAAAGTATGCGTACCCGTACGCGTACTGGCTGTTGTTAGAAATTCGGGTAAGTATGCGTACCCGTCCGCATACTGGCGGAAAGTTCACGTCCGTGAATTTCTGCTGGAGTTTGAAAGTGAAAAACAAACTCAATCCTGTTACTTAAGTACGCGTACCCGTTTGCATACTTAAGTAGGTTACTTTCTAAAATCGGTTTGTTCATGAACTAAAACATTTATATAATAAGGAATGCAATCTTTGCAAACCGTGGCTATAATGTTCATGAATCGATTCGAGTGAATCAAAACCGATTTTTCTTCGATTGTGTCTTGTATACTTCTATAAGATCTAAGCAATTGAACAACTCTCTAACTAGTTCATTTGAGTCATTTGAACAAGTTATGGTAAAGATGAATAAGGTTGATATGAAAGTGCTCATGTGGCTAACCATTGGTTAACTATTGTTGAACCGACTAAGTGTACACTTTTAGGTACGGTTACTCAAATCTAAATGAAGTTACATTTCATTTGTGTATAACAAGCTAAGTTTGATCTAACGGTTGAAAGATATTAGCTTGAATCTAATCAGGTTTTCATCTAATGGTGAATATTGAATGCTTTGTTACCAAGGTAACTTAGATTGCAAACCCTGATTTGAAGACTATATAAAGGAGAACTCTAGAAACTTGGAAACCTAATCCCCACACCTCCTATGTGATAATAGTTGCATAAGCTAGAGTCGATTCTCCTTTAACCTTAGGTTTTTCACGAAACCCTGAAGGTTAACGACTTAAAGATTTCATTGGCATTGAGAAACCATACCCAACTATTTTCTATGTAGTTGTGTGATCTAATCTTGTTGTTTCTATCGTGATTGAGTACAATCGTAAGATTTGCTTGAGATTTATATCTCAGATAGGAAAGATAGAAAAGTAGTCACAAACACCTTCGTCTCATCGTTTGTGATTCCACAATATCTTATTTCGTTAATCGATTAAGATTATTGTGAGGTGATTGATAATTCTAGGATGTTCTTCGGGAATATAAATCCAAGTTATCGATTGGTTTCTGTTCACCTTGATTTATCAAAAGACGGAACAAAAAATCGTAGGTATATCTGTGGGAGATAGATTTATCTATTCAATAAACTTTTCTGTGTGAGACAGATTTGTTTATCAAGTCTTCGACTTTGGGTCGTAGCAACTCTTGGTTGTGGGTGAGATTAGCTAAGGGAATTAAGTGCGTAGTATCCTGCTGGGATCAGAGACGTAAGGAACGCAACTGTACCTTGAATCAGTGTGAGATTGATTAGGGTTCAACTACATTCCAGACCGAAGTTAGGTTTGTAGTAGGCTAGTGTCTGTAGCGGCTTAATACAGTATGGTGTTCAAATCTGGACTAGGTCCCGAGGTTTTTATGTATTTGCGGTTTCCTCGTTAACAAAACTTCTGGTGTCTGTGTTATTTCTTTTCCGCATTATATTTTGTTATATAATTGAAATATCACAGGTTGTGCGTTGAATCGATCAATTGGTAAATCCAACCTTTGGTTGTTGATTGAAATTGATTGATCCTTGAACATTGATCTTTTGTACCATTCAAGTTATTTCTCTTGTATTCAATCAGGCTCGCAAATTCCTATTTCTTTGATTGCGAATTGAATCGAGAAATTGAGATATAACTCTTTGATATACTTTTCTTAAGATTGAGTCTAACTGTCTAGTTGATTCTCTTGAAAGTATATTGGAGTTAGTCCATATAGATTGCTAAGCGAAATATTGGGTGAGGTTTTTGTACCCCCGCTTTTTCAATTGGTATCAGAGCAGGCAAACACGTTTAAGACCTTATAAGTCTGTGTTTGTAGAAATCTGATTATTATGGACGAGTCTATCTCTAATAACGTACCAGGTCAAAAATTACCAGATGTTTTTCAAAGCTTGGATTCACCTGAGAGAACTGTCATATCTAAGTCAATATCTAAACATTCTCTGAATGTAGAAACTGTTGATTGGGAATTACGCCTAGAAGAACAGCTGGATGAACTTTCTGATTTAGGTGATTCAGATATTGATAGAGATGATGATGAGGAAGTCTTTGGGTATGTTGAGGTATTAAATTCTTTGGAAAAGAAAAAGATGACAACTTCTCATGTCACACTTCTTCTGATTCCTCTCTATTGAGAAAACAATAAATTAAAAAGGATTTACGGAGGTCTTTATGGTTGGAATCGCTCTTGTGAATCGATCCTCAAAGATTCCGAAGAAAACCTGAGTAGAAAGTCACTTGAATGTGATAATGTTTATCAAAAATACTTCTTGTTGGAAGAGAAACTTGCAGAAACTGAAGCAAGGATTAACTCTCAGCAAGCAGGTTTGATGACAGAGAAAGCGCTTATCTCGCTCGAGAAAAACGCATTGAGGCTGATTTAGCTGCTGCACTTGGCAAAAGTGAAACACCTTCACCAGCAGTTAAGGTTCAAAAGAGCAAAGTATATCAACCTCCAAAGTCAGCACACACGGATCGAGGTAAGAACATTCCTTATGTTTGCTACTATTGCGGAAATAAAGGTCACCTAGAAAGGAGATGTCGTTTCTGTATAAGGAATGAGAAACTTCATGATGTTCTTATTTGGGCATCACAAGAAGTTGTGAAACCAAGATCATATGTCAAGACTAATCCCCTTAACGTTATAGGTTGTAACTGTCCAACCTTTAGGCAAAGGAATCAGTGCTGTGATAAACCTAGATTTGCCTATAAACGTCATACGAATCCTTTTCACAATCGTAATGGTTATCAAAAGGATAACTTCGTAAAGACGGAGACAAGATCCGATGCTCCCAATTGGAGAAAGACTAACTTGCAAAAGAATAGTCAATCCAATTCTCTTTCGAGAAATCTAGAAGATAGTAATGGGAAGAAGGTTCATATTGTTCCTAAACGCACTCAGAAGTGGGTACCAAAGAAAGCCTATGATACTTTGAGTGTGAAAAGGAATGATCTCCCAGAAAATTCCATGACTGTGGAGAAGGAAGTATCCATGATGTTGGAACTTACGAAGTTCTTTGGAAAGATGGGGTTGGATGTGAAAGGTTCTAAAAGCGATCTCTTTCATGATAATCCAAAAATGAAACAGAATAAGCCAAAAACTATAGATGGTGAAAATTCCATAGTTACGGAAAAGTCTGTTTCAGTTACTTGTGGTGAGCAAGACATTGTTCACCTCAACACAACTTGATTGTGTTGTAAGTCATCCTCACCAAGGAATGCCCTGTTATGTATACGGTGAGGGAAGCACGAGAATTGGGGCACACAGATTATGTTTGGTAAGGCTGAAGAATTCGATTGGATTCATCTAAAAAGGTATGTCTATAAACTTGAGCAAGATTTGTGCTTTTATTTATTTGCTTAGAGTACTTATAATGATCCACATACCTTTCTTATCGTTCATTTCTACCTAACTTGATCTGTGTTTAAGGTTCTTAAATGTTTAGGTTTGAAAATAGTAGTTCGGGATGTTTGGACTTCATGGTACACATACCAGGTATGTATACCATCATTTAAAATCAAAATCCAGGTGTTTTAGTACGCATACCCGTTTGCATACTGCTCCAGGTCACGAAAATTCGTTTGCAAACCCGTATGCATACTGGCCTGTAGACGTGGATATTCGGTAAACTTGTTTTGGCCGTAACTTTTTCGTCCGAACTCAGAATGACCCCATTCTTTTTGCATTCTCTTCCTATTTGAATTCTCTTCAAATTGGAGATGATAATTCTTGAATTTGGATGAGTTAAGATTGGTATTTGTCCCGTCTCTTGTTTTTGAGTGTTTTGCTCTGTTTCGTCGCACTTGTTCCACTTCTCTTGGACTTGGGCACTTGGATTCTTGGAGTAATTCTCTTCTAATCTCATTTGGAGCTTTTACAAGAATGTTGTTGGTGAATCACAAATAAGGAAGTTCAAGGATGGGCAGTAGTACGCATTGCTATGGGATTCTTGAATGTTCACAATCATCTTATGTGAACTATGGTGCATGGTCGTTAATGACTTTGTATGTTCTTCTTTGTTAAGAAAATCTTTTTATACGTCTTTGGTAGCTATTGTTGGTGTAAATCCATGCGAAAAAGATTGATTCTACCTTCAAAGGGAAAATGGTTTTGTAGTATTAATCTTTATTGGTTTTATATATTGTAAAAATTGTTATGGGATATGTGTGTTTGCGTCTGTGAACTGTGATTGACCCCATACGTGGTCAAAAGTTAAGTCTTTCATATGTCAGTATGCAAGTATTGATAAAAGATTGAATGAACTTTTGACAAAACAAAAGTTAAGCTTATTATGTCTTTATGCAAATATTGATGAAAGATAGGATGGACTTTTATTTACAAAGATTAAAGTCTATTATATGTCATTGTGCAAATAGTGATGAAAAATAGAATGAATCTTTGTGTATTCCGCAGTATTGATCTTCCCTGATCCATATCTTTACGTAAATACTGTGCGGCTCCGTAAGTTTTCTTATGTGAGCATTTCCAATTAAATTAATCATGGGTTTTCTTGTGGTTAATTTAATTGAGATTTTTTGGATACAAATTCATGTTTCATGTGATTTGTTAATGTCCAAAGAAATCCTTCTTTTCTTGTGAAAGTAAGGTCGCTCTTGTTGTTCCTTTTGGAATGACATTTTTATGGGGGGGAAGTTCTTATTTGAACTTGTGCTTAATTGCCAAATCTCTGTGGAGAGTGCGGCTGTTGAATATTATAGGGGTTATCTTGTATCTTTATAAACTCCTTGATGAATGCATTTAGTTTCGACTATATGATTGCATCTAAAAAAGTTGATATGTGCTTTTCTTTTGGTCATGAAGTATCTCTATGGAAATTTCATTAGGATCCCACTAATTTTCGTACCTTTGCCAATTTTATTGACAAAAAGGGGGAGAATTAATGTGTAGTTCACACTACAAATACAAATGGTTTTAGGATCATTATGTAAGGGGGAGTGGTTTTCATGTGAGATAAAGTATTGACTAAGGGGGAGTGATACATATCACCATAGTATTGTTGTCAAAGTTGTGATACAATTGAACTTTGATACCGTGTAATAATACTATGACACTGTATAACAATGATTGAAAGCTATTGTTTTCTCATTGTTATAGCTACGGATCTTCAACAACGATGATGCTGAATTGAATACCTTTAGAATCATTGGAGTACTTGGAAGTGACGAAGATTTCGAGTAATGTTGAAGAACCAAGGAGATCAAGCATTTGGATGAGAAGCTACAAAGTTTATTTATTTTGTATTCCATATGTATTGATAGTTTTGTCACTAAAATTGACAAAGGGGGAGATTGTTAGAGCACTGCTCGGTCGAACTCGCAAGCGTTGCTATCTCAAGCTTGTTTGTCAAGTTTAGTTGTCAACACTATAAGTCTTGATTTCTAGTCTACTTATAGCTAAGTCTTGGATTATGATAGTAAGTGTAGTTCAGCCTTAGACTCCACGGCGTTCATCGAATGAAGACGAAGAACTACTCAAGGGAACTTGTGGAACTTCATCAACAAAAGTTATGTGGAAACTTGAACTTATCTATCACTCAAAAGTCTATCTATTCTATCTCCTATTTTGAGACAAAAGTCGTATTGCTATATAGACTTCAATTATACACATTTGCTATTTCGAGCCAAGTTTATCTCGCTTATCTATTTCTCGAAATATGTGTTGGTAAGCTTTCGCTTTAGCCAAGTCCATCTTTTTACTTGTGACTAAAGTCATGTTGATTATTTTAATAACTTGAAAATCGCTTTGATGAAAATAGTTTGTGAATAACGACTATTTTAACATCCTTTAAGAAAGTTTCAATGATTGAAATGAGAGTTCAGAACATGTAGCCATCTTTGGATATAAACATAGTGTATTCTCACATTTGTGTAAAAGTCCAAAACCGGGAACCCAAAGTATGCGTACCCGTACACGTACTGGCGGTTGTTGGAAATCCGGGTAAGTATGCGTACCCGTACACATACTGGCAGAAAGTTCACGTCCGTGAATTTCTGCTGGAGTTTGAAAGTGAAAAACAAACTCAATGCATACTCGTTTGCATACTTAAGTAGGTTACTTTCTAAAATCGTTTTGTTCATGAACTAAAACATTTATATAATAAGGAATGAAATCTTTGCAAACCGTGGCTATAATGTTCAGAGCCTTTGCACAGCCAAAAGAAACTGTTGCACCATGCACAAAACACAAAATCTGCCAAGACTACAGCCAACAACCTAACTCTATTTCATTCAATAAAATCTTCTTTTTAATCATTCCAGTATCAATTCATTCAACAACTACAATTTCTCCTACAACACTAACATTCCAGCTGAATCATATCCTAACTCAGTTCAACAAGAACAACTCCAAATATTATTCTAAAACCATATGTTTTCTACACCCAAAACAACAGCAGCAACAACACATTACTCTTCTAAACTTCACCAACCTCTGAACAACAACTCATTCTTCAATTGCACCTAACAAAACATCTGAGCTGCAATCAAAACCATCTCCACTTCTAACTGCAATCTCAAACTCATTTCAACATCACTAAGAGACACCACTACCATAACTTTATATTCTCACCAGTTGCCCTGCATATTGAACACCAACAGCTTCAACCAACCTGTAACAATCATTGATCTTCTTCATCTCCAACAATCAACAACTTCTTCAGACTCAACCCAGCCACCTTGTTCATCACAGCAGCATCCAACAAAACATTTCACCAATACCAATTTCTTGTTCATATCATAACAATTCTATATAAATCTCTGTAACTCAGCATACTCAAATCAATCCAATTGCACGTGCAACTACTCTTTCAAACTGAACTCTATAATCTTTACTTGAACCATAACACTAACAACATCAGTTCCACAATAATCACCTGCAACATCATTCCAATATCCACCATATCTTGAATTCACTATAAGTTCGGTTTCAACACTATCAACTCCACTAAACCGCAACATCTACATCTTTATAATCATCTAAAGATTCTAACTCAGGAACCCTAACTCCTAATTGGGGAAGAACATCAAAAACCCTAATTATTTATGAAATCAAATTAAACTTCATACATCCATTTAGACTTCAATCAAACACAAACCCATATACTAATTCAATCAAATAACAACAATTCCAAGAAGAAAATCGAATTAATTTGAAACCCGAAATACAGAATCTGTTTTACCTTTCTTTTTAGATTCAAAGCCAGAGAAGCTTCACTTCTTCAATTCAATAACAACCCCTCGGTCCTTTATCCATCGACAACACTAAATCATCATCAATTCTACATAAACTCTAACTTCAGAAACCCTAACTTCGATTTACAGTAATTCAATCTTCTCCTTCATCCCGTGCTTAATAAAACACAACATCATCACCATCTTCTACTTTATAAGCTCTCCCTCTTCAATTAATTCTCTCGAACCGAACAGAAGAAGAACAGGGGAAGATAAAGAAGACCAGGGGAAGGTAAAGAAGAAGGAAGAAGAAGAAATGAGAATGACTTCTCTTCGGTCGGGATTTGGTGATAAGACCAAAGAAATTATTAAAGGCACCCGATAAACGGATAAGGGCAGTCCCAGTCGGTTTAAGACAAAATTATCATTTTGCCCTTCATACTAATTTGATGATATCTTCCCCGTCCGGCATCCGAATGACACGTTCGAGTAGTCCATTGCGCATAACTTTTCGAGATCTATCTAGTGGTACTAATTCCGATTCTAGATCGAGATTGTTGTTAGATTAATTTCTATTAATTAAGGTTCGTCTCTAATTAATCGAGTTCTTAGCGGCTTAGTCGTCTCTTGATCATCGCTAGACCAGTCAAATACCATTGACGAGCTTGATGGTCCTTACATATTTAGTTTGGGGTTTAGAAGTACTTGTACACCATTATTGCGTACTTGATATTTTCTTCCCAAAATTTGAATGTTCCGTGGAATGTAATTCACTTGCTCAATTATTAATCTGTCAGTAGTTTCAATACATACGTTCAAATAAAATCACATGTATTCCAATTTTTGTGGAAAAACTCACAAAAGATGATATGAGTCAAGAAATTTTCCATTTCTCTACTTCATCCATGATACTAACGAACCAGTATATGTTGAAGTATGACATCAAGAGAACTATCTTTAGTATTATATTCAACCTAAAGTAAGTGGTTGACATGTGTAGTGAGATTCTCTTGGCATGTTGAGATAAAGAAATTTCTCAAATTAAGCTAAATGTAGCAAAAATTGAAAATGGAAAGAACCCCGAAGTAATGAGGGTTAGACGTACCGACTCATATAAAGCATGTGAAAAGGAATATATATATATATCATGAGACAAATATGTATTTTTTTAACGGTAGTAATGACACTAAAGTACAGGTATTAACTGAACATGGGATGAAGCTAAGATGTAATTCTAGCTCTCACCAAAGAGTTGGGAATGAATATTCTTACCGGTATTTGTACAAGCAATGCAATGCAGGTACCATAGTAGCAACCAATTTCCATGAGAAGGTCATACTTTAGACATCAACTTTAATGACAAGAAGAACTTTGCCTGGCCAATTGACTATTTATTTGAACTAGATCCAATGTTTGCGCTTATGGAATGAAAAGTACATCATTTCCACGAGACATAAATTCTTTATATCACTTGAGATATATCCGAATGAAAAATATATTCACTCTGAAGTACTTAAGTTGAATCTCACTTTTGTTACTAATAAGGTCACACCACTTATTTAATATCTCAAGACTCAATGTCTAACAGATAGTGGTTTCCATCCCACTAGCTTAAGGAATTTATACTAGTTGTTGAACTATTTCCTTATAATGTGACTGCGAGGATTGGATCATCGAGCGCAGCGCAGCACTGCTCAAAAATTGGTTTTCAAGATAGAACAAAGACGTCACAAAATCGATATATGTACCAAGAGATAATCACACCTTGTTAAATTCCAAAGAAACTGATGCAAATGGATATCATGTGGAACCTGACTGTGATGAGAATGTAATTGATTGCATCTTTTATAGTCTCTAATGTATTTGGAAGGAAACATACTTTAGAGAAACCAATGAGTCAATTTAGTGAAATGTAGATCACTATAATATTAATTTGGATTATTGAATCCATATTGACTCCGACGATGAAATATTGGAAATCGACTCATACAGACTTTGACATAACCATAAAGGCACTTTGGTTGTGACATGATGTTTCGTTTTGAAAGGACTCATAAGTACATCACTGTGTTTGAGTGGGAGAAACAACGGGAAAAGATTGACAGAATGCAAAGTAACAACATATCTCTCAATAAGTGTTTTCTAAAGTACTAGATGCACAACCCCCTCCCCCCTCTCATTATGCTTTTAAGTAAGAGAGCATATCACTCAATTTACAAAGTCTTCAGTAAAATAGGATCGAGATCATCCTAAGATGCAAATGGTAAACAATCCATATTACAAAGATAACATGGTGAAATTTAGAAAAATATTCATGCAGAATGCGGACCATTAAAGTGACTTATGGCTCTGATGAATCTTTTGACATTTTGGACTAGTTATAGTTCCCAAGAAATTTGCGTTTAAAAACTACTAGCACATATTTTACATGTAAGGGCTCACCACTCATTGTAAATGCTAGCGAGTGTACATCAAAAGGACTTGATGGTTATTGCATGTTTAATAGGATCAATGCAGAGCATCCTATACCTCATGGTCTCGCAAAGGCTATCATCAAATGTTACAGATGATGTCTAAGGCATAGGTTACGCGTACCAACCTACCTTTTATTGCTTTAGGGATATGCAATATTAACGCATCTTTAATTAATTCATTTTAGAACCCAATATTAGTCAACCTTTTATGCGTACCAGTTGGTAACTGGATATAAGTTTGACATTCGTGTTCTTACGCATTTTTTGTTGAACTATATATGTGCCATTACGAGTCCACATTGTATTATGATGGGTCACGAAAACGATTAAGTAGTTATGTTGGATATTTACTCCCAATAATTATCCGCATTTTAAAACCTTTGGCAAAAGATCTCTTACCACTAGATTTGCGGGGTGTCATTTTAATGAGACAGTCTTCCCGTCGTTAGGGGGAGATAAGAAAAAGTATTTTCTAAGGGAACGAAAGGAATTGTCGTGGTGTGTTCCCACTGTGTCTCATATTGATTCTTGTACTCCACAAATGTAAATGTGAAGTGACAAAGAATAATCGATTTCAGAAAGTGCACTGATATCGACAATGTGACAAAATCACACTTACCAGCTGCAAATGTTCCTTTAAGGTTAGAAATCCTCAGTATGGGGTACACCATAGACTAAGGTGTTGTAACTACACTTGGTGGAAGTGTAGTTGAGGTCGTGGCTCCACAAAGGAAGATGGAGAGACCACCAGGTTCGATCAATACTCACCTAGAAAGGAAGTAGATGAGCAAGGCACAACCTAATTTGTATCATTAATGAAATCATCTCATTTGATTGTCTCTGACTATGTCCATGAATCAATACTGGAGGACGCTCCGATGTTTAATGATTCCAGAGAATAGTGAAATCCTAAAGGATTATGAGAACACACACGAATCAATGGAAAGATCGTGCTAACATATTAGTGATTATTTAAATATATATATAGTTTCTCAATAAAATAGAGCACGACGAGATTGAACCATGCTTCTTACTGTTTAATGTCAACAAAGAGCATATTTGGCCTACACAATTCAGGTAGAACTTGGTTCTTTGATAAATAACCAAGTGTAAATCCTACGGGACATACATGATTATTTGTCATAGAGTATAGTGGGAAGAATGGAGTCTCAAAGTATCAATACTCGCCTTGTGGCGCGATTTTTCTCACAATACCCTGGAATTGTCCTCTTGTAATGAGCGTTATAGCGTTCCGCTACTTAGTTAGCTTGGTAATTTCAAAAGGACTTGAAATGCAGCATATGTATGTAGTTATTACGTATCTCTGAAAGAATCAAGAGATATAAGATATTTTCAAAAGGTCCTGATAACCTTTTGTTACCCAAATCAAGTGATTTTAGACCACAAAGTGCGTTTACAATTAGACTAGACGTTCACTTACGGAATGAAACAATCATGTGAATGTGGTATAACCATCTAAGTGGCTATTTTATTTGGAGGGGATAGACAAGTAAGGTATTTTTCCTTGCGTATTCACAAGCAAGTTCCTGATTTGGAATTGTAGCTACCTATGTCGATGGTACAGACATGATGGGTGCTCTTGATGAAATAAGAGATCCTACAAGCTACTCTAAATCCAAATTTGAGATGGGAAATCTGGGGAAAGCTCGATCGAAAATTGAGCTTGTGGTATATTATTCCACCGGATTGCATAGGTCTAAAGTTGTTAGCCAATTTAATAAAGGACATGCATCATGCTAGCACTCCCATGATTAGTCGAGGTTCAAATGTAAGTAAGTGACCATTTCGTCTAAAGGAAAATGACGAAGATGTGTTGGGAGATGAAATTCTTATATCTAAGTACAATAGACGCATTGTTGTACTTAGTATAATAATGTACTCGATTAAATTTTACATCCTCAGGGAACTTGTTAGCTAGATATAGCTCAGCGCCAACGTAACGTCATTGGAATGGTATAGTGAATGTAATCATGTACTTAAAAGTAACCATTGACGTAAATTTGTTTTATCCCTGCAAAGACATTAAAAGGAATGCTAATGAAAGTGCAATCCAAAAGTTGTTGATTATGAAGGAACAATAATCTCTTCTCCAATGAAAGTAATCAGGGGGAGATATGGTAGATTATTTTTTAAGTCATTACCGATATTCAGTTTCGAAAAATACATGACTAAAGGAACTGTCTGGAACAACTCTGAAAGTAATCAGGGGGAGATGCCGACATCAGGGAGAGGATCCAAGGATATGATGTCGACATATTTTACTTCGAAATTGAAGTTGTGTTGTACTCTTTTTCCCTTCGATCGAGAATAGTTTTTCCCATAGGGTTTTGTTACTCGTCAAGGTTTTTAATGAGACAACAAACACCGGGAAGTAATTTCCCAACTAAGGATATTGTCTTTCCCACAAGGATTTTCTGCCTTAGGAGTTGTGAAGCAACTAATCAACTTCAACGGAGCAAATTGATTATCTGCAACGGATCACCTTTACTTGCATTTGTCACGTTGTACTCTTTTCCATTCGTCAAGGTTTTGTCCCACTGGGTTTTCCTTGTCAAGGTTTTAATGAGGCAACATATTCGAGTCCAACTATGTTCTAAGTTTGCTTAATATTGTACTCTTTTTCTTTAGTTCAGGTTTTGTCCCTCTGGGTTTTCCTGATGAAGTTTTAACGAGGCAATTAACTTAGAATCGTCGATCTTTGAAGATTGTATTGCATGTGATGAACTACATGAAAAGTACGAGACACATGTGAAGTACTACATGTGAAGAGTTGTACCAAGGTTTTATCCCACTGGGTTTTTCCTTGTTAAAGTTTTAATGAGGCAATTGATTTCGGCACAAGTCATCAAGGAGACAACGACATTTGAAGAACTACATTAAAAGCACTATGTATAAAATTTTGTTATTGAACCGCACAAAGGGGGGGTGTTACAGGACCTACGACCCATGGATGTGCGGTCCATCTAGTTACCTAGAGTTTACCTTTACATGTATATAAAGGAAATTGTATCCATGTAACCCTATTATCCTGATCAATAGAGACCTCTATTTGCCTCTTTACTTTCTCCATATTTTCCACTGCAATAAAATATTATTTGTAAATGTCACAATAAAGATTTTATGGGATAACTATTTGATTATAAATATACATATTTTGGGATTTTATATATTTTATGTCAGATGGGCCACAATAGGGAACCTAAAATATGGATAAAAAATTATGGGTATCACATTCTTACCCCCTTAAAAGAAATTTTTTCCTCAAAATTTAGAACACGATTCCGACAAATCAAAAAAATCCATATGCATAAAATTAAACAAACAGCAACAATAACAATCATAACAAACAATCAACGGTGAATCTACGGTTGAGTATCCTCAAATTTTAACAGGGATTCCTAAACATGTTATCTATCAATAATAAATGCCCGATCATCAATCAGATGCACAGAATTATACGGGTAAATTTCAGAAACATAATAATAGAAAATCATACGAAATGTAAATCATGTATAAGAAAACACACAAAGAGAAATGTCTGCAGTTAAGCGTGAGAAAGATCGACGTATGATATAAAATGTCTGCAGATAAGCGTGCTCAGGAAGGAGTAATCCATGGATGGGTAACCTCCCGGGAAGTTGCTACCGGATAACCGCAACGATGCCCGTTGAAAATCCCACACTGTCGGATAACTGCAATGACTAAGTGGGGACAGTATCGGTGGAGGGTCGGATCATTACAAATGGTATCAGAGCCGACGATGGGTTACTTGCCGAGGGTGGGAAGGTACGCTGGACGGGATTGTTCCAGGTGCTTGTCTCATGAGGTGCAGGGAACGTCGAAGATCTTGGCTTGAATATATTCCGGATCCGAGGATGGCTCCAATTTAAGGTGGTGGTATTGTAATACCCCGATATTCGGCAGTGGTTGGCTGAATGGAATATAAGTAATGGTTTGTCCTTTTCCAACATCATAAGCCTGATGGGTTCACTTGACTGAGTTGTGGGAAAAACTTCTAAGTTAAGCGTACTCGGCCGAGAGTACTCACAGGATGGGTGACCTCTCGAGAAGCTGTTGCTGGATGACCAAAGTAGTGGCGTTAAAAATCCTAAACTGCTGGATAACCGCATTAGGCAAGTAGAAATAGTACAGGTAGAGGGACGGGTCATTACAAGTTTGCTTCCTGACCAGCGCATATTCTTTCCTAAGAGTATTTCAGATAGCTGACTGTGAGATGGTCTACGACCTTCAGGTTGAGGAATAACAAACGAGTGTTGGAGAGGCAGATTTAACAACTCGGCAATAACATGTCTGTTGACCTCAAATGTAATTCCTGCGACCATGGTCTTCATTTATGGGTGGGAAGTACCCATACCATCATAAATATAACCCCATTAATACTTTCTCATGAACTCATGAAATTCTGGTTCCTGAACAGTACAATCATATATCCTTTCTATAATGAAATGCCCATCAAGGAACTTAAGGTATTTGTTGCGGGCAGTTATATTGATAAAGTTAATTTGATGACTATCATCAAAATATGATTGGTGAATGTCTACACCGGCGTCATCATCATATCCATCATCACTATCTGAAAAAGCGAGGGTCTAACAACCACACCCAATATTTCGTTCGACAATCTGTATGGACTAACTCCAATATAATTCCAAGAGAATCAACTAGACAATCAGACTCAATCAAGGAAATATATCCAAGAGTTATATATCTGTTTCTCAATGTAATCAGCAAATCAAACAGATAGGAATCCGCAAGCCTGATTATTATGAGAAACAACTTGAACGGTACCAAAGACCAATGTTCAAGTGTCAATCAATTTCAATCAACAACCAAAGGTTGGATTTAACAATTGATTGAACTACGCACAACTTGTGATATTTTAATTATATAAACAAATATAATGTGGAAAAGAAATAACAGAGACACCATAAGTTTTGTTAACGAGGAAACCTCAAATGCAGAAAACCCCCGGGACCTAGTCCAGATTTGAGCACCACACTGTATTAAGCCGCTACAGACACTAGCCTACTACAAGTTAACTTCGGACTGGAATGTAGTTGAGCCCTAACCAAGTATCACACCGATTAAGGTACAGTCGTGTTCCCTTAGATGATCTCACCCACAACTAAGAGTTTCTATGACCCAAAGTCAAAGACTTTATCAACATATTTGTCTCCCACAGAAAAGTCTATTATGATAGATAAATCTATCTCCCACGGAAATACCTACGAAGTTTTTGTTTCGTCTTTTGATAAATCAAGGTGAACAAAAACCAATTGATAATCCAGTCTTATATTCTCGAAGAACAACCTAGAAATATCAATCACCACATAATAACTTAAATATATGGTAGTAAAACAAGTTATTGTGGAATCACAAAGAATGAGACGAAGAGCTTTGTGATTACTTTTTATATCTTACCTGTTGGAGATAAATCTCGAGCAAATCTTAGAGAAGATAGTACTCAATACGATAGAATAAGTAAGATCAGAACACGCAACTACAGAGAAAATAGTTGGTCTGGCTTCAGAATCCCAATGAAGTCTGTAAGTCGTTAACCTATAATGGTTTTAGGAAAAACCCAGGTTAAAGGAGAATCGACTCTAGTACGCAACTAGTATCACACAGGAGGTGTGGAGATTAGGTTTTCTAGTTGATAGAGTTCTCCCTTATATAGTCTTCAAATCAGGGTTTGATAACTTTGAAACAAAGCAATCAATATTCACCGTTAGATGAAATCCCGATTTAAGATTCAAGCTAAGTTTGCTTAAAACCAAAGCAATACCTCTTCACCGTTAGATGGTCTTAGCTTGTTACACACAAATGAAATATACCTTCATTTAGATATGGGTAACCATACCTAAACGTGTATATTGAGTTGGCTCAATAACAGTTAACCGAAGTTAGCCATATGAACACTTTTGTATGAACAACATTCATCTAACACTTCTAGATCAAATGATAATCAAATGAATCTAATTGTGTTACTCATAGAGTTGTTCAATTGTTCATATTCTCATACAAGTATACAAGACACAATTAAAACAAAATCGGATTGATTCAACAGAATCAGTTCATGAACATTTAGCCACGGTTTGCAAAGATTGCAATCCTTAATTTATAAATATATTTGTTCATGAGTATGAAATCATACTTAGCCGATTTTAGAACTTAAACCAACTCAGTTTGCAAACGGGTACGCAAACTAGAGTTTGATAGACGCATTTATGTGTCTATTTTCATCTCTATTGTGTATATTGTTAGCACCCATTTTTGTACTAATTTTGGTATTTTATCTCTTTGTAGGTGTTTTAGGAGAAATAGGCTTTTGCGGCGAAATTGGCTCGAAAAGTTGTTAAAGGCACCTGGGAGGACATTTGATATTCGGACTCTCATTTTGGATAAGGGGTAACCCATTTCCAAGCAGCTGCTAAGCACAGACCGGGAATAGATAGGGGGACACCATCTTTTGAACACGGTTTTGGCGGACAATGTTTTTCTCTCGACTGAAGATTACTCTGAACCGGATTTGGGAGAGATTTTCGTCGAATTTTCTTGCTGGATAGAATGGATTGGGCCTGGTTCAGTCAAACAGGAGTGGTAAGGGTTTTAGATACGCAAAGAAAGCAATCTTCCAAGCATATCTCGGCGAAACAGGGATGAATAATATCACGGGTAAATTACGGCAATTTTATGGTTTATTTTTGGAAACAAACGTGAAGAAGTGGAGAGAAAATATCCTAGTGATTTGATTCTACCATCTAACCGATAATATCACTTCTGGAGACGTGTAGAAGAGATAAAAAGAGAAAGAAAATTTGGAACTTTTGACCGAAGAAAAGAAGGAATTTCTCGATTTTTAGTTGCCCTATGATGTATAAAAGAGTTGGTACGACTCCTAGGAAAGAAGAGGAAGGCTTTGGGGGAAGTTTAGAGCCTTAGAAAATCCAGAAAAATCAACTTGAAGAGAACGAGTTTTGCTATTGCTGCTGCTGCTGCCGGAGAAGAAGAAGAAGAACATACGACGCACATAGAACAGTCGCAGAAACTGTTGCCGTAGCTTTCATATTCAATACCCTTTGTAACAATTCTTCCAACAGTTAGTTTCAGTTCGCAACAGTTCTATTCATCTGTAACAGTAGGTTCTGTAACAATTATATTAGTTACAGAATCTGCTGCTTTAACACTTTTCACTCTTTTAATCAACTTTTGAGCACCAAAGATGTATTTTGAGAACATGATTAATATTAGGAGCTAAACCCCTTATCCGAGGCGACGGAGGAAGCCATTGTTCCATAAAAAGTGGTATAATTCTATTTTAATTATTTTTGCAATCTTTTATATGATTATTTGCATAGAACTAATATTGGAAAATTGATTTTTATTGAGTAGTTGTGAATTGTTTTGATGGAACATGCTAGGTTTTAAAACTTTTGATGTTTCATGCTTTATGTTTACAATTATTACTTCAAAAATCTATTAGAGGACAAATATTAGAATCGCTTTAAAAGAAAGAATTGCATGAATATTGATTAGAGTTTATCACTTAATTGGTTAATGGTGGAATCCAGAGTCTCGGTGTTTCCTTTATATTTTTGATACAACTTTATTTGAATTGTTGAGTTTAATTTGAGTCTAGAAAATCCTTCACAAGTTCGAGAAACGAATCTTTTTACCACTACAACTACAAAACACACCAATTTTTGGCGCCACCGACGCGGACTTGTTTTTAGGGTTTTAGATTTATTTTTATTTTTATTTATTTTGTTCTATTTTACGCTTTTGGGTATTTGTCTTTTGTCTACAGGTTTTGGAACGTAAAGAAAAAAATTGAGCCAAGGAGTTTGGTGATTTCGTAGAGACTTGGAGCTAAAGATTAAAGAGAAAAGAACGGAAAAGAAGACAATTTTATTTTAGTTATTTTATTTTTAGTTTATTTTAGTTTATTTTTTTTAGGGTTTTGTTTATTTTTTTTAGAAAAAAGAAGAAAAAAATTTGTATTAGGGTTTCTTTATTATTTTGTAAATTTTCTTTTCTTTTTTTGGACTTTTTGGACTTTGGACACTATTTTTATTTTTTATTTTTTATTTTTATATACCCTACGGAAGGGTATCCTTAAATATAAAAACTGTTTGCAGAGAAGGAGGACAATTACGATATTGTCTCTGCACCTTGGGTTCGTACACTGACAAAGGAGTCAGTGGCCCGAGTCGACTACAACCGATTCATCCCCCGTATGGAACGGGGGGTAAGATTCTGAACACTCGCGAATCCCCTGTCAGCGAGTTACTGTATTCCTTAAGGTGCATATCTGTTGAGGTTCTGAATACGGACGTTTATTTTCATAGTAAAGGGCAAGGCCTGGCCATACAAGATAAGGGTTCGGATTTCATCACTGTTCTCTTCTTGCCCGCCTTAGGAAAACGATACCGAACGCGAACCCAAGCTTAAAATTTTGACTAGAACAAGACCGATAGGGTAATGAGCTTATAGGAAAGTCGTTCAAAAGGATCGTATTGGGTATCTTGTTAGCCTAACTCAAAGTTCAGGAAGATTACTGTAAGTCGATTAGAGCCTCCTTGTAATCCAGGGAAGCGTTGCCAAAGAGGTGGGGGTATCAAAGATCCTCTGAGCTTCTCCTACTTCTCTTCGACTTACTTTATTCGGATCGTCCTACGAGGTTTGCTAAAATTGTACCCAGTTGCCTCTTGGAAGAGTAGAAGCTGGTCTAGAAACAATCTAAGTGGAGCCATCATGCTTTTTGTTTGCTAGAAATCAATAGGTTTGATTTGGTTTAGTCGTCCTTGATTTGTGATTGCTTACCCTTCCAATTTAGGAAATTCTTGTGTATGCATGAACGTAAAAGAGACGCCCTAGGTAGATTTGTTAAAGAAAAACCTAGCAGTTCCAAGCGTATCGATTACCTTAATCTAGAAAGTCCGATTTTCGGAGAGTCCCGTTTTGAACGTTCTCCTTTTACTGAGGAGAGAATCCCTAATACTCCGATAGTACCAGAAATGTCTACTTTGAAAGCTTTGTTGAATCCGACTAGGACTACTCGTCCCTCGTGTATTAAGTTAGCTGACACAGAAGCAAATTATGAACTTAAACCTGGGACCATACAGATGTTCCCAATCTTTTTAGGGAAAGAAAATGAAAACCCCTATTTCCATGTTAGGGATTTTGAATAAATTTGCAGTACCCTAAGAATTAGAGGCTTAGATGATGATGCTTTGAAACTTAGGTTATTTCCCTTTTCCCTGAAAGATAAAGCCAAATCGTGGATGTATAGTTTGACTTCTGAGTCAATCGAAACATATGAACAACTTACATCTGCCTTTTTTAATAAGTTTTTCCCTAAGCATAAAACATCGTCTATTAGGACGCAAATCTGCACATTCTCACAACAAGAGGGAGAATCTTTGTATAGGTATTTGGAAAGGTTCAATGATTTGTTAACACAATGTCCTCACCATGGTTTAGAAAAGGTTAGGCTAGTTCAGATCCTTTATGAGGGTTTAGATTATTCCACAATATCCACGGTTGAAGCTTTGTGTACAGGTGGGTTTGAGAACCAAACTGTTGATGCGGCAATGGCATTTTTGAATGAAGCGGCCGAAAAGACCCAACAATGGGAAAATAGTAGGGAAACCCGGAAAACAATTCTTTTAAACAGAGGAAACGTTAATAGGATAGAAGGAGGCTCTGAATCAGATGCCAAGATTGCAGCGATAGCTAAAAGGTTAGAAGCTCTAGAAATGGGTCACACTAGTGGTAGATTGGATCCTTTTTGGGAAGGCCATAATAATGAAGAGCAAGCCAATGCTCTTTATAATAACACTAGACTCGATAATCGTCAGAAATTTGACCCATATTCAGAAACCTATAATCCTGGGTGGAGAAACCATCCGAACCTTGCATGGTCTAAGGGCCAGAATCAAGGTCAGTTTAGTAACTCTAACGCTCCCCCAGGTTTTAGTTATGCTAAGAATCCTTCGGGACAAGCTCAATTTCAGAATCAGTCGTATAAGAAAATCTTAAGCCTAGAGGAGTCTCTCGTTTTGTTAACTCAGCAAACTGCAAAATTTCATCAATCAGTAGAACAAAGTCTACAAGCTAGTAACAAGATAGGACAAGAAAATAGTCAGGCTATTTACGAGTTAAAAACCCAGGTTGGTCTGATAAATGAGTCTTTGAGAGAAAATGGTAGGTTTCCTAGTCAAACACAACCCAACCCTAGAGGACTTCATGAAGTAGGTACAAAACCATCGAATCAATTGAATGCTATTAGAACCCTTAGGAGTGGTAGAATTGTAGACAATGAGGTTACCATGCCCGATAGTGAACATACTGTAGTTCACCCCTCAGGATCTTACCCCTCAGGACCACCCATAGTTGAGGAGACTGATAAAGTTTCTGATGATGTCAATTCAGTCCGTGGGAGGTCTGATTCTGTGCCTAGAGCCCCATTTTCCCAACTACTAGTACCAACAAAGAGTGAATCCAACTTTAATGACATAATGGAGGTTTTTAAGAAAGTTACCATAAATCTTCCGTTATTAGAAGCAATTAGGCAACTGCCGGCTTATTCCAAGTTTTCAAGGATATGTGTACGCGAAAGCGAAAGCTTAGTGTCCCTAAAAAAGCCTTTTTAGCCTGTCATGTAAGTTTGATCATTCAGAACACCACAACTCCTAAGTATAAAGACCCAGGTGCTTACCATTGCTTGCACGATAGGAAAACACAGGGTAGAAAAAGCTTTACTCGACTTAGGAGCTAGTGTGAACTTACTTCCATACCATGTGTACTTACATCTAGGACTTGGTGAGTTGAAACCTACCAAGATAACACTGCAGTTAGGGTATAGGTCTGTTAAAATTCCTCGTGGTGTGATATAAGATGTTCTTATTGAGGTCGACAAGTTTATTTATCCTGTGGATTTTGTAGTCCTAGATACACAACTTGTCCCTGACCCAGAGAATCAAATACCGGTGATTTTAGGTCGCCCATTTTTAGCCACGTCTAATGCTGTTATCAACTGTAGGACCAGACTTATGAACATATCCTTTGGTAATATGACCACTGAACTAAATGTCTTTAATGTTACTAGACAACCTTCTGATGATTTAGAGGAAGTGAATATGATTAGTACTTTGGTTCAGGATCTAGTTCAGGATAATTGGGACGACACTTTGTTTGGTGATTCTTTAGATGAATTTGATGAGACAATTATCTTAGGTAAGATAGATGACCAAACTTTAGAACTAGAAGAAGCTCTCGAATATTTTAAGGACTCTACAGACCTAGAAATTCAGTCACTAGTGTTAGGTCTTTCGGTGAGTAATGATGACCCTAAGTTTGAGGGTAGAGAACTGGAAGAAGCTCTTGAGTATTTTAAAGACTCTGAGGATCCTGAAATTCAAGCAATAATTAGAGGTTTGTCTGAGAATACTGACTACCCTAATTTTGGGAGTAGTGATGGTCAAGTATCCTTATTAGAAGTCCCTAACTTGGGACTCGAGTCCAGTGTGCCTGAGGTATTACTTGAGTCTGTCCCGACTCCACAACCCGATCCTCCTGATACTGTCCAGGAATTGGGAACTCATAGTTCGGAAAAATATGTTTGTCAAGACACTCATATGAAGCCTAAGAGGGCGTCACAGATAAACCCAGTTGTCTTGCAAGAAAGTTTAGATCAGGTTGTGCTCCGTCTGTTAATTTTTCTAATCCTGTGCAGTTATCTCAAATTAGTGGCAGTGCTATTTGGTTCTGATGACCCACAGTTATTTCGACTACTGATATATGATTTGAAAGGGAATTAACCATTTTATGGTACTTGATGTATGGCTGAAGACTTTAAACTTAGCACTTCTTGGGAGGTAACCCATTCTCATGCAACACGGTAATATCTTTCCTTAACTCTTTTTCTTCAAATGGTAACAGTTTCTCCTTGTTCATGCTTTTAATTTCATCTTTAGAACATTGAGGACAATGTTAGATTTAAGTTTTGGGGGTATGGGAGAAACTTTTTAGTTGCATTTTAAACTCCAGAGCCTAGAAATTTATGCCTATTAAGGATGGCACTAACCAATCTAAGTGGATGAAAGTATTTTGGTTTTAGGAGTTGAGGAACCAATCTGAGTAGATGGAAACATCTAAAGAGTCTATTCATAAAAGCACAAAGCTCAGGTGTTAGAAATAACATGATAGTTTCACCGTATCTCGAAATCATCTTATTACTTCTGTTTTTGTTTTTTTGCAAATTTTTATGTTGATGTCTGCTGGGTTGAAATAGAGTGATTGAGTTACTAAAAAAAAAAAAAAGACCAATTAGACCAATCGGAATAAATATTAACACTTGGATAGCAATATGTGTGTGTTCTCCCTGTCTCCGTCGCCTAAACAAGCGTGGAACGCAGGATCCACGGGAATTACCATGTAATCTGCTGACAAGAAGCATGCGCTTGGATCCAAAAGATCTAATCATGTCGTTAAAAAAAAAAAAAAAAAAGGTTTATTATAAAGTCGACCACTGGTTCCCTTGTATATGCCAGCTGTGTTGATGTAGATTTAGGATTGTCGACCACTGGTTCCCTTGTATATGCCAGTTGTGTTGATATTAGTCCAGACCAGTATCTCAATCCACTAGGTCATAGGTTCATCTTGGCATTGAATTCCATTCGCAACCATCTATTTCTATATCCATCTTCTTAATCTATTCATGTGATTTGTTTGATTCCGGATATTGATGTCCATAGTGCGACTATCTGAGTAGAGCTTTGTCACTTATATATGAATTTTAGTATATTTGAGTGCAAACTCATATACAGCAATTGAAATTTCGCATCAGGGTACTTCCTCCCGTAATCAATAAGTATGCCAACCAAGGAGGTTCTTTAGTGCATTCCAAGGTCCTGCATAGATAGCTAGGGTATGGAGTAAAGGTTTTGTGGGTACACCTCTGGTAAACCCTCCCGAGACTATAACTCGGCCACTAGGGCCACCTAGGGGTTTAAAGGCTTGTTGCACATGCTAAGTGCAATCGACGATGCCTGCGACAGTGAGTTAGGATTTTATTTTGTAGTTTTAATTTGCTCGGGACTAGCAAATAATAAGTTTGGGGGTATTTGATAGACGCATTTATGTGTCTATTTTCATCTCTATTGTGTATATTGTTAGTACCCATTTTTGTACTAATTTTGGTATTTTATCTCTTTGTAGGTGTTTTTGGAGAAATAGGCTTTTGCGGCGAAATTGGCTCGAAAAGTTGTTAAAGGCACCTGGGAGGACATTTGATATTCGGACTCTCATTTTGGATAAGGGGTAACCCATTTCCAAGCAGCTGCTAAGCACAGACCGGGAATGGATAGGGGGACACCATCTTTTGAACACGGTTTTGGCGGACAATGTTTTTCTCTCGACTGAAGATTACTCTGAACTGGATTTGGGAGAGATTTTCGTCGAATTTTCTTGCTGGATAGAATGGATTGGGCCTGGTTCAGTCAAACAGGAGTGGTAAGGGTTTTAGATACGCAAAGAAAGCAATCTTCCAAGCATATCTCGGCGAAACAGGGATGAATAATATCACGGGTAAATTACGGCAATTTTATGGTTTATTTTTGGAAACAAACGTGAAGAAGTGGAGAGAAAATATCCTAGTGATTTGATTCTACCATCTAACCGATAATATCACTTCTGGAGACGTGTAGAAGAGATAAAAAGAGAAAGAAAATTTAGAACTTTTGACCAAAGAAAAGAAGGAATTTCTCGATTTTTAGTTGCCCTATGATGTATAAAAGAGTTGGTACGAGTCCTAGGAAAGAAGAGGAAGGCTTTGGGGGAAGTTTAGAGCCTTAGAAAATCCAGAAAAATCAACCTGAAGAGAACGAGTTTTGCTGCTGCTGCGGGAGAAGAAGAAGAAGAAGAACATACGACGCACATAGAACAGTCGCAGAAACTGTTGCCGTAGCTTTCATATTCAATACCCTTTGTAACAATTCTTCCAACAGTTAGTTTCAGTTCGCAACAGTTCTATTCATCTGTAACAGTAGGTTCTGTAACAATTATATTAGTTACAGAATCCGCTGCTTTAACACTTTTCACTCTTTTAATCAACTTTTGAGCACCAAAGATGTATTTTGAGAACATGATTAATATGAGGAGCTAAACCCCTTAGCCGAGGCGACGGAGGAAGCCATTGTTCCATGAAAAGTGGTAAAATTCTATTTTAATTATTTTTGCAATCTTTTATATGATTATTTGCATAGAACTAATATAGTAAAATTGATTTTTATTGAGTAGTTGTGAATTGTTTTGATGGAACATGCTAGGTTTTAAAACTTTTGATGTTTCATGCTTTATGTTTACAATTATTATTTTAAAAATCTATTAGAAGCAAAATATTAGAATTGCTTTAAAAGAAAGAATTGCATGAATATTGATTAGAGTTTATCACTTAATTGGTTAATGGTGGAATCCAGAGTCTCGGTGTTTTCTTTCAATATTTTTGATACAACTTTATTTGAATTGTTGAGTTTAATTTGAGTCTAGAAAATCCTTTACAAGTTCGAGAAACGAATCTTTTTACCACTACAACTACAAAACACACCAGAGTTCCGGACTTTGGTCAAGTCCAACAGTTCGCAAATGGGTATGCATACTGTCGTACCGAACTTATCTCAGGTGAAACCGTTCGTATACTGGTACGCAAACTTGGTTCCCGGACTTTGACAGTTAAAACCGTTCGCATACTGTATTCAAACTTGGTTCCCGGACCCGAATCATACTACAACAGTTTGCATACTAGAATTCCTACCGTGCTATATCCAGACAATGGTTATTTGTTCTAAACTCTCATTTCAATCATTGAAACATCCTTAGAAGATGACAATATCTGTCTTACACAAACTATTAGCTTATAAGTAATTTTCAAGTGATCGAATGATCAATACGAAACATTCCGAGTCTACATCAAATGACTGTCTCACACAAATCATATAAGATGTTTCAAGGCAATTTTCACATGATCATCTTTTGACTCATTATTTAGTTTCCAACAAATAAATTGTTATCCAACTAAACTCGTCAAGAATAATGATGAATGTAGTTAAAGCAAAAAGATTTTCAACACATATTTCGAGAAAGATATAAACGAGTTAAACTCAAGTCGAAATATCAAATGTGTATAATGTAAAAGTCTATATAGCTATACGACTTAGTCTCATTAGGAGATAGAATAGAATAGACTTCTGAGTGATAAATAAGTTTTAGTCTCCACATACCTTTTGTTGATGAAGTTCCTCCAACATCTCCTCAGTAGATCTTCGTCTTCAATCGATGAACGCCGTGAAGTCTAAAGCCCAACTACACATTAATCTATCATAATCCGAGACATAGCTATAAGTAGACTAGAAATCAAGACTTATAGTTTTGATCACCTAAACTTGACAAACAAGCTTGAGATAGCAACGCTTGCGAGTTCGACCGAGCAGTGCTCTAACACTATCAACTACTCTTCTACTTGAGCCTTCACTACTATTATACTTTCTCCTAGACATGCTAATAGAGAAAATGACAATAAAAAACAGAAATCGATCGGGAACTTACTTGGGTGACCGAACTATTGGTAATGGTGAAGTTCTGAAATGGCGATCAAATTGAAAACCGTTTTTAGCCCATAGCGTAAAAGCTTGTCCTGATTTCAATGGTACCAACAAAAGTCGAAATGGTTAAGGTAAGGATAAGGAAAAGATAATGGTAGTCGAACCCTTGGTTTTTCTCACTGGGTTCTCGAACTGTCGAGAAGATGATGGAAAAAATAAGAGAAGTAATTATCTTTTTATGTGTAGAGACTGATCAATACCCCGAACCGGTTAGACTAGTTCTGGAACTAGCTTCCCATCCATTCTGGTTCCGGTCCGAGTTCAATGTACGTGAACCGCACATGTACAGTCAAGAGCATAATTGTTTTAGCTATTTATCACCCTGTTAAGCAGATTTTTAGCTCAATAAATTAATTCAGTGGATATTTAGAGCACACAAAATATTGACTCCCTCAATATGAGGTTTCATCAATTTATGCTTGTGGAGAATAACATATAGATAATTTTTATGGAGCTATGCTCAACATAAAAAAAAAATCTAAAACAATTGTTAGTATATGATCTAAGAACACGAGTGGCTCAATCAGATACATGAAAACTTGCACAGTATGACTCCAAGAGAGAACTTCTTTCCAACTGCTTTTGCACCCAGTTGAGTTGAAAAACAACCATGAGTCTGTTTTTACAAGTTCTTCACAAGACTTTAAAAATATATTCAACACAAATTTGTGTCCTTGATGTCTTATTTTGCAACTCTTTAATAACAGTATCTGAAGATAGCGTTTAGCACTACGTAAGGCAACTCTTTTGGTGTAAAGAGACATCTTAACGTTTTCACACAAAAAAAAACACTATTATTTTGACTAGATGTATCAGGGTTTGACCAATGAACAAGTCATGCTTTATGAGGGAATATTCGTTAGATTAGGCTTACACTCCCTTTGTATCACATGCAGTTTACAACTCTTTGTGTTACATAAAAAAAGAGCATTGCAATCACTTATTAACAAATCAATGTCAATCTTAACATAAGTATTATTCATCATAACTTTATTTACCCTATCAAGAGAATCTTGTTCTTTCTGGAGATGCATCTCAACATCAAGAGAGAGATTCTCAAGTTGCTTTTCAAGCCTTGAAAACACTTCAATGGATTTTAAACCTGGAGGAGGTCGAGAAAGAATTTCTTCTACATATTTAATTAAATTAGTCATGGAAGAAAATTCTAAATCCCCTGAATCTGGTGGTACAGTAGTTCTATATTTCTCTGTAAATCTATTCGATACATTCCCAAATAACATCAATGACACATATCACTGTTCCAGGCTATTTTCAAATAATAATAATACTCAAATATGAACAATGGATTGTCCTTAACTGAAATTCATCAAATATGAACAAATGTTCATTAAGCTTAGTCAAAAATTTCGAGAACTCATTACCGAGATAAACTTGACTCGAAATACTTGATATGCTTACGATAGTCTAATTAGTTATGCGACATCGTCTCATAGATATAAAGATGAATATAATTTGAGATGTGGTTCAACCTTCACTTACCTTTTGTTGAAGAAGTTCTCCAAAATCTTCAGTTGATTTTCGTCTTCAAACGGTAGAACGCAATGATGACTGTCGTGATGTCCGTTTCTCAACTACATCTTCCACCCTAATCCGATACTTAATTAATTGTAAACTAGAAATCAAGATATAGTTTTGACAACTAAATTTGACAACAAGCTTGAGATAGCAACACTGTGAGTTCGACCGAGCAATGCTCTAACACTGTCTAATTTAGTCATGAGACAATGTCTCATAGATAGAAGGGTGAAAACTTGAGAAATAGGTGGTACAGTCTTCACTTACCTTTTGTTTAAGAAGTTCTCCAAAAGCTTCGGTTGATCTTCGCCTTTAAACGGCGGAACGCAGTGATGTCTGGTACTCAACTACACACTTCTATCATAATCCGAGACTTGACTAAATGTAGACTATAAATCAAGATATAGTTTTGACAACTAAATTTGACAACAAGCTTGAGATAACAACACTTGTGAGTTCGACCTAGCAATGCTCTAACAATATCCCCCTTTTGTCAATTTTAGTGACAAAACTATCAATACATATGGATTAAAAAAGAAAGCTTCAAAACTCCAGAATCCATCAAGCTTGATATCCTTGGTTCTTCAACTCCTTGAATTCTTCGCTACTTCAAGTTGCAATGATTCTGAACGTATTCAACTCAAAATCGTTGTTGTTGAAAATCTTTAGCAATAACAACTTTGAAAACAGGTATTCTCGATCTTTGTTATACAAAAACATAGTATTATTATCTTCTCCAAAGTTCAATTGTATCACAACTTCGAAGTAATACTACGGTGATATGTTTCTCCCCCTTAGTCAATACTTACATCTTTTGCACAATAGGTGAAACCTATAGATGTTGATTCACAACATCATGATCCGTAAACCATATGTATGTAGTGCGAAACTACTAATTAATTCTCCCATTTTTTTTCAATAAGAATTGGCAAAGGTACGAAAACTATGGGATTGTAATAAATTCAAACAAAAGATATTTCAAGACTTAAAGGAATACATATCAACATTAATTTAGATGATAACTTAGCGTTCATCTAGGAGATTTAAGATATAAGCATCCCCTGCAAATTCCGCATCCACTTTGATGTCATTCCCAGGAGAACAACATGAGTGACCTAACTTTAATAAAAAGAAGGATTTTGTCGGACATACCAAATCACACGGATTTGTATCCTAAACATTGACATAAATTAATCTCAACGCCAGTTACCAACAATGAGACAATCTTAATCAATATGACTCAACATAAGAAAATCTAACGGAGTTGATAGTGCAGTAATTACACAAGAGTGTGATCACGAGTAGATCAATACTGCAAAAAATTCTCACAAAGCTTTTTTTTTATTTTTAGTTCATAAAACTTAATAGATTTAACTTTTGGGCATGTATGAGATATCAGTTCAATTCACAAAAAGTAAAGGACACATATGTCTCATAAGACTTTGCAATACATTAAACCAATAATGATTAAATACTGAAAGTTCATCTTCAAAAAACTCTAGAATTTAAATAAATAAATCTAAAAACATGCAAGATGAAAATCGTTGGAAATAGCTTGTGTAATCAAAATATTTGCTATACCAAACCCTAGTTATCCTTCTTAAACACAATAATAAATTATCACAAGAAGTTTTCTAGTACATAGATGAAAATACAATAAGCTAGATTATTTCAGACTCTTCATTCCTATTGAGACCCTTGAATTTGTCATCAACTGTATCCACGAGCTCTTCAGAGAAAATATCCTCATTGAGGAGATCACGAACATGTGATTTCATGAGAACAAGGTCAGCAGAAACCTTTTTCAACTCAGTTCGTAACATGTCTAGACCTTTTAGTGCTTCAACAAGTTCCAGCTTTTCTTCATCAAATTGTTTAAGAAAATCATAAACAACATTAGCAGAGATCATATCTTCATGCTCATCTTGACAACTAAGCTTGAGATAGCAACACTTGTGAGTTCGACCGAGCAATGCTCTAACACTTTCGACCATGTCTCTTTGGCTAATGGTGTAGGATACATTATGAGAGATTCTGCTGCAAATCATCTTTTTGTGCTGCTATCTCTTTTGAAGTCTCTTCTCCGGAATAAGCAGAAACCAAGACCATATGGGCAGTTTTTAAAAAAGTTATGGAGATGCAACTCACTCACATCATTGTTGAAAGTGACGCGAAAGCTCTCATTAACCAATTCTCCCTGGAGAATTTTGAAGGCAATCAACAGACGGATGCACTTATTAAAGACATTTCCTTTTTCAGTTCTAGTTTAGTTGCTTGTATTTTCTATTTTCAACCAAGAATCCGTAACAATGTGGTTCACTCTTTGGTTGTTTGGACCAAAAATCACTCGGATTCTTGTTTTTGGTGTAGACCTCAATTCTGGCTTATGCCAACTGTTAAGGTAGACCTCTATCCTGTTTTAGGCCGTTGCTTACTAAAAAAAAAACCCACTAAGGAGTCCAATTTTGTGCACACTCCTTTGATAGTTATCTTCCTAATAAATTATTACTAGATTACTGCTGTAGCAGTGCGGGGACGACCGAAGTTTGGAAGCGATTCCGTGGAAATGTAGGGGGTCTATTTTTTGTGACAGTTTTGTAGCAGTTTTGCAACAATTTTTGTAACAGTTCTTTAATAACAATTATAAGTGTAATATTTACATAATACTTATTATGTAACAATTTTGTAACATTTATTTGTAACAATTTTGAAATAACAACGGCATCTTTAGATCCAATGGCCGAATTTTATTGGTAATCAACGGTCAAGATTAAAATTAAAAGTATAGGTGATGTTTTTTTTGCCATTTTCACTCCGGAAATACCGTCAATCGGTTCGACTTCCGATCGTTTTGACCGCGGCTAACCGTAGTCGTGGTTGATGACTATCCTATTGTCGATCCAATTTCGTGGAAAGAAAACTAATGGGCATTCAATTTTTGCGATTAAAAAAAAACGTTACAAACGGACTAAATTTTGGCTCCCCTATTGAACACAAAAGGGACTCCCTTCGGTCGTCCCAATTATTTAAAATTAATTTTATTTTAAGAAAGATAAAAAATGTATATCAAATCTGGCCATTTTTTTTAATAAACAATCTGGTCATATCCTAAAATAGAGTGTCTCGTAAAAGGAAATTCAACTTAAACGAGAAAAATAAAAAAAGAAAGTTTTCAGTATAATTTTATTATTCGTTTAAGTTTGTTTAAAAAAGAAACTAGTTTAAGCCAAGGTTTGAAAAACGGCTGTTTTTTCCGTGAAACGGCTGTTAAACAATCACGCCTATGCAACGTACCTGTGAGGCTCATAGATACGTTTGTCTAAATAACACCGAGTTTATAGAAGAAAAAACAAACGGTGTTATTTAGACCCGTTATAATCGTTTTTACGCATTCGATAACCATTGTTCTAAATTTGATTTTTACTTTTTTTTTCTTCTAAATAACATTTTAACATTAATTTTGTAGACTGTTTTTTCCGTTTTCACACCTGTTATACTAAATCGACATTGGAATTAGGGCATACACTAGAAAATAAATCCATGGCGCACTGCAAACCCAAATTTGGACCAAGCATGGAAGTATTGCGCAAAATGATGGCCTGAAGGGGCTGAGTTTGAATACCTGATGCAAGATAGCAATAGTAAACCGCATCATCCATAAAATATAAACCAAAACCACCATGTCTAAGGGGCAAAGAAACTAATCGGAGTTGTAGCAATCCCAAACCTTGGCCATCATTAGTGATTGAATGACGTAAATGTTGTGCTAAATGTGAGTCGAAAATAGATTGCCCCTCAGTAAGGTACTTGATAGACGCATTTATGTGTCTATTTTCATCTCTATTGTGTATATTTTTAGTACCCATTTTTGTACTAATTTTGGTATTTTATCCCTTTGTAGGTGTTTTTGGAGAAATAGGCTTTTGCGGTAAAATTGGCTCGAAAATTTGTTAAAGGCTCCTGGGAGGACACTTGCTATTCGGACTCTCATTTTGGATAAGGGGTAAACCATTTCCAAGCAGCTGCTAAGCACAGACCGGCACTGGATAGGGGGAGGTCACATTTCTTCTCAAATTTTCAAAACAAAATTGGCGGGAAAATTTTCTACAGAAAACCGAATTTTCTGTTTGATTTTTGGACGATTTTTAAGGAGATTCAAGGGCTGATTTTCGTTAGATTAACCCTGTTAAGGATAAACAAGTATGGTATGAGCTGTAGAATCGATTAAACAGGGATAGAAATCCGTGTTGGAGCAAAACAGGGAGAATTCACGATTTGAGTTGTTTTCGGTTTACAAAAGAATTTGTGAAGAGTTTACGGCAAGATTGGAGTGTATGGAGTCCTTATTCAGTCCTGAGAGAGTTTGGAAACCAAGTTGACGCGTAAAAAAAAAGATTAAAATCCCGTAACGTGCTGATAAGAAATATCAAGAATATTTGGATTAACTCGAGAGATTTTGGGGTTTGGTGGATATATATAGGTTGATTCGAGTCATATTGAGAAGCAACAAAGTTTAGGGGAAAGTTTAGAGCCTTAGAGAAGCAGAGATCGTTGGAAGAGATCGTGTTTCTGCTGGTGCAACTGTGGCCGGAGAAGACGAAGAACACAGAACAGCAGTAAAAGAAAGTCGCAGAAACTGTGACCGTAGCTTTCAAACTATATACCCTTTGTAACAATTTTTCCAACAGTTAGCTTCAGTTCGCAACAGTTCTCTGTATGAATAGGTTCTGTAACAATTATATTTGTTACAGAATCCGCTGCTTAACACTTTTCACTCTTTTAATCAACTTTTGAACACCAAATATGTATTTTGAGCAAGTGGTTAATATGAGGAGCTAAACCCCTTAGCCGAGGCAACGGAGGAAGCCATTGTTCCATGAAAAGTGGTATAGTTCTATTTTGATTATTTATTGCAATTATTTTACATGATTATTTGCATAGAACTTAAAAGAAAAATTGGTTTTTATTGAGTAGTTGTGAAGTGTTTTGATGGGACATGCTTAGTTTTAATACTTTTGATGTTTCATGCTTCGTGCTTACAATTATTACTTCAAAAATCTATTAAAGGCAAATATTAGAATCACTTTAAATAAGAATATTGTATGAATATTGATTAGAGTTTATCAATTAATTGGTCAATGGTGGAATCCAGAGTCTCGGTATTTTCTTATTATTGTCAAAACAATTTTATTTAATTTTCAAAAATCCTTCACAAGTTCGAGCAACGAACCTTTTTACCACTACAACTACAAAACACATCAGTACTCCGACATAGTTGTTCTCATGGACACCCCCGCACAACTTCTCAACAAGAGCAACTCACAATGCGGATCATCCAACTTTCTAACTGCGTCCATAAGATCAACTGTTTTAAGAACCCTGGACTTAACTAGGTTACCGCATAACCATAGTCGAGACTCACAGGACCCCCTAACAATTTAACTCCTTTCGACAGACGACCAATCTGAGAAGGAAAAGCATCGCTACACCTAACGTCGATTGTTGGCCAGTAAATCTAAGTCTTGGTGATGTTAAGGTGAAGACCAAGCTTACCACCCTCAATCTGGATAATGTTGAGAGCTTTAGAGACCATTAACGTGTCGCCAATGATGGTACCGTCATCCAAATACCATGCTTGCATATCTAACTGGCACTGTTCCGCAATCAATTTAACCAAAAGGTGTAGGGTCAATGCAAACAGGAGAGGACCAAGAGGATCTCCTTGTTGAACCCCTTGAGCAGACAACAGGACAGATTCATTATAGTATAGCCTTGGAGGGTTAGAGTAACAAAACTCCACCCATTTGGATATGGATGGAAAATGATTTCTTACCTCTTTAACCGTTATCCTGTTATTTCAAAAACAAAAAAAACAAAAAAAAACAAAAAAATCCCTAATAACACGTTGTTTTTTTTAACGCGCAATTGGGGGATATGAAAAATAATTGGGGGATATAAATTACTGTTCCCATCCTATTTCTCATGCTAAAGGGTGTTTTTCAGGGGGAAAAAACACTAAACTACTCTTTCAATTAATTAAAATCCTAGGGAATTTACTATATCACCCTTACACCAAAATAAAAATCTAAATCTAAAACTTAAAATCATTTAGAATTGAAAACGCGGTGGTATAACAACCACACCCATCATTTCGTTCGGAAATATGTATGGACTAAACTCCAATATAATTCCGAGAGCACTAACTTAGAAGTGAGAGTCAATAAGAAAGATATCAAAGAGCTTTATCTCTTTCTCAATACAATCAGTAAATCAACTAGATAGAAATCCGTGAGACTGATTGATATGAGAATAACTCAGATGGTACCAAAGACCAATGTCCGAGTGTCAGTCAACTTCTATCAAACAAACAAGGTCGGATTTATCAACTATGATTGAACTACTCACAACCTGTGATATTTCAATTATAAACAAATATAATGCGGGAAAGAAATAACACACACCAGAAAATTTGTTAACGAGGAAACTGCGAATGCATAAAAACCCCGGGACCAAGTCCATATTTGAACACCACACTATATTAAGCCGCTACAGACTCTAGCCTACTACAAGTTAACTTCGGACAAGAATGTCGTTGAGCCCTAACCAAGTCTAACAACGATTAAGGTACAATCGCTTTCTTTACGCCTCTTGAATCCCAGCAGGACTCTGCGCACGAGATTCCCTTAGATGATCTCACCCACAACTAAGAGTTGCTACGAACCAAAGCCGAAGACTTATAAACAAATCCGTCTCCCACAGATAAGTCTATTCTGGTTGTTGTTTCCGTCTTAAGATAAATCAAGGTGAACAGGAAATTCAACTAATAATCCGGTCTTATACTCCCGATGAGCAGCCTAGAAATATTAGTCACCTCACATTAACCTAACTGATTAACATAAGAAGTTATTGCGGAATCACAAGAGTCTGAGATGAAAAACTGTTGTGATTACTTTTTATATCTTACCTATCGGAGATAAATCTCGAGAAAATCTTAAAGAAGATTAAACTCAATACGATAGAAAAATTAAGATCAGAATACGCAACTACAGAGAAAATAGTTGGATCTGGCTTCACGAATCCCAAATGAAGTCTTCAAGTCGTTAACCTAATAATGGTTTTGGAAAACCTTAGGTTAATGAAGAATCGACTCTAGTTTGCAACTAGGACACACGAGAGTGTCGGGATTAGGTTTCCCAGATGCTAGAATTCTCCTTTATATAGTCTTTCAAATCAGGGTTGCTTACAATCAAAACTAAGATAGCTTAGTAACAAAGCAATGGATATTCACCATTATATGAACTCCTGATTTAAGATTCAAGCTAAGTCTGCTTAGAAATTAAGCAATCAATCTCCACCATTAGATGGTATTAGCTTGATACACACAAATGAAATATACCAATATTTAGATTTAGATGAACCGTACCTAAACGTGTATAACCGTTGGCTCAATAACAGTTAACCAAAGTTAGCCATATGAACACTTATAGTTTAGCCATATTCATCTAACACTTCTAGATCAAATATGATGATCAATCAATCATGATAGATAATCAAATGAATCTAAATATGCTTTAAAAGAGTTGTTCAAATGTTCATCATCTCATAGAAATATATATGAACCATTTGAAAATATTCTGTTTGGTTTGTAGTTGTACAAAGTACTTATATAAGAACAAATTCATGAACATAATGCCACGGTTTGAAAAACAAGTTCGCATACCTTATATCATTAAAGTTCCAGGGACTTTAGTTCGCAAACGAACCTGAGTTCATGAGTATCAAAAGTCATACTTGCCGATTTTCGAACCTAACTATTGTGTTCGCAAACAGAGTACGCGAACCACAGTTCCGTACTTTGTTTAGTCTTGTCGTTCGCAAACAAATTACACGAACCACAGTTCCGGACTTAGCCTTGTCTAGCCGTTCGCAAACAGGATACATGAACTACAGTTCCGGACCTTTCACAGGTAAACCTGTTCGCAAACAAGAGTTCCGGTCCTGAACTAGAGCTACACAATTCGCATACAAAGTATACATACTGTGTTATATCCAGACATTGGTAGTAGTTCTAAAACTCTCATTTAATCATTGAAACATCCTTAGAATACAACAATGCTAATCTTACACATACCACTAGCTTCAAGTAATTTTCAAGTGATTAATCAATCAATACGAAATTTCCCAAGTTAACATCAAATGATTGTCACACACAAATCATGTAAGATGTTCAAGGTAATTTTCACATGATCATCTTGACTTAGTATTTAGTTTCCAACAAATAAATTGTCTCCAACTAAACTCGTCAAGTAGATGATGAAGTTTAAGCTAAAGCTAAAAGCTTCTGACATGTATTTCGAGAAATATATAAACGAGATAAACTCGACTCGAAATTTCAAATGTGTATAATGTAAAAGTCTATATAGCTATACGACTTAGTCTCTTTAGAAGATAGAATATAATAGATTTCTGAGTGATAGATAAGTTTTAGTCTCCACATACCTTTTGTTGATGAAGTTCCTCCAAGCTCTTCAGTAGATCTTCTTCTTCAATTGGTGAATGCCATAACGTCTAAATCTCAACTACACACTTCTATCCTAATACGAGACATAGCTATAAGCAGATTAGAAATCAAGTATATAGTTTTGATCAACTAAACTTGACAAACAAGCTTGAGATAGCAACGCTTGCGAGTTCGACCGAGCAATGCTCTAACAATCTCCCCCTTTGTCAATTTTAGTGACAAAACTATCAATACATATGTATTACAAAATAAATAAACTTTTTAGCTTCGGATCCATCATTGATTTCCTTGGCTCTTCAACTTCCTTGAATTCTTCGTTACTTCAAGTTCTCAATCGATTCTGAATGTGTTCAACTCAGCATCATTGTTGTTGAAGATCCGTAGCAATAACAATTCGAAAACGAAAATTCTCAAAAAAAATTATTCAGTGTCATAATATTATTATATAGAATCAAAGTCCAATTGCATCATAACCTTGAAATAATACTATGATGATATGCATCACTCCCCCTTAGTCAATACTTTAATCTTACAATGGAATCCACCCCCCCACCCTTACATAATGAACCGTAAACCATATGTATGTAGTGTGAACTACTAAATAATTCCCCCCCTTTTTGTTAATATAAATTGGAAAAAGTACGAAAACTATGGGATCATAATGAATTCACAAAAGATAATTCATGACTAAAAAGAAACATATCAACTTTCTTTCGATGATTTCACATAGTCGGAACTTAGTAATTCATCAGGAGTTTATTAAGATACAAGTTAAACCCTTCAAATTCCACAACCGGTCTCCCCACAAAGATATGGCAATTAAGCACAAGTTCATTTAAGAACTCTCCCCCATTTGATGTCATTCCCAAGAGAACAACATGAGCGCCCTTACTTTTAAGAGAAAAGAAGGATTTCTTTGGACGCAATTTGTTAAAGTCCAAAATATCATCGATTAGACTAATCAAAAGAGAAACTTTATGATTAATTTAACCGGAAACACTCAACATAAGAAAACTTACGGAGTAAATACAGTACTTTCACATAATAGTGGATCAGGGAAAGATCAATACTGCGGAATTTTCTCAAAAAGTTCATTCTATCTTATATAAATATTTGCATAAAGACATAATAGACTTAACTTTTGAGCATATATGAGACAATAACATAGTTCACGAATGTAAACGCATATATATCTCATAAAACATTTGTAATATATAAAACCGATAAGATTAAATACTGCGAGATCATCTTCCAAATAACTTAGAATTTAAATAAATAATTCTAAAAACATTGCAAGATGAAAATCGTTGGAAATAGCTATGTGTAATCACAATATTTTCTATACCAAACCCTAGTTATCCTTCTTAAACAGAAGAATAAATTCTCACAAGAAGTTTCCTAGACATAAACAAAAAAACCAAAAAAAAAACATACTAAAAGACTCAGACATAGTCAGCAATAAGAGATCGAACAACAATAAGATCATCGGTTGCTTTCTTCAGTTCAGTCTCCAGAAAATCAAGGTTCTTTGTTGCAATGGCAAGTTGATCACGTACAACCGTAAAATCTCAAAGAAGATTTCCAACCAAATCAGATGACAACTGAACAGGTCTATTGTCTTCATGATCGCATGCATAGTAACAGGTTATGATGACAGGATTCTCATGAAACTCAATAACCTTACCATCTTCATTTTTGCTTCCATTCATAGTACTGTACATGAGATCACAAGTGTATTTCTTGAGGTTTCGGAACATTTATATACATAAGAGATAAGAGAATCAATCTTATATATATATATGTGTGATTTCCTAGAATAAAACCCTAGGGACACATATAGTTCTTCCCAAACAAAGTCGGTATTGGAACCACACGTCCGATCATGAACCTTGCACATGGTCCGTTTATGGACATGAATAAAAATATTCAGTACCAACGAACCAATGGAGCCTAAAACAGAAACATGTTTTTGAATGGATTATCAACAAAAGGTTTTTATCCTTAGACAGAACATCTTAGCTCAATAAATAAATTTAGAGCACAAGAGTTTTATTGATAGACACAACAGGTCAACTGTCCTTAGAGAAAACTGTTTGAAGAAAAGACTTATTGAAGCTTCTTATTGCTAACAACAAAGAATATTATCTTAACAAAAAGTTACCGATTATTCACAAAACAAGTGTAAATATTAATTGGAGCAAGGCTCAACAGCAAGATGATCATTTTATTTTTATATAAACTAAAAAAATAACACATGTACAACAAAGACCACTTTGTCAAGAAGAAAATGCCTTCTCGAGAGTATTGTGCATCCTCACATGGTCTCAAAGGAGGAGGCACAAACTAAAGTAGTCAAGTTGTAAGTTGATGAGAATTTTTATCATCAATGGTGTTGACTTTCTATCCCTTACTTTATTGAGAAACATCAGAGATGTCGACAAAGTTAGTCTCAAGAGAATTAACAGGAAAGGGACAAAAGATACATGATGCTGCCGCCTTCTTTGCCTTCCTAATACTGCTTTTGAGTCTATTGATACTGGTCTTGAGTTCCAAAACACGATTTTTGATGTGAACATATTCAGGAACAATTGAGCCTTTCTTTCCAACGCATTCTTCAAACTTAAAAGGTGAGTTTGAAAGACTTCTTTTTCGCAGAAAAGCCTTTCTTCTTATTGGAGCATCGAAACATTTTTCTGTCCTTACAACATTATCCCTTTGACAAAACTTGTGAAAAGGTTTTGTATTACCTTTATAGACAAAGGTTGGCTCATCACAACACTTTCTTTGTCTAAAAGTTGGACAATCACAACCAGTAATATGAGATACAGGTTTGACCACTTCTTTAGACACTGAAACAAGGATGTTACGAAGTTTCTCATTCCGCAAACGAAAACGACATGTCCTTTCAAGGTGACCCTTGTTTCCACAATAATGGCAACTGAATTGAATGTTTTTACCTGAACTCATGTGAGCTGGTTCCGGAGGTTGACAAAACTTGTTCTTTGGAACTCCAACTGCTGGTGGTAGATTCTCACTTATGCCATTAGTGAGATTCTTATGTTGGAAATTGTCATTAGCTTTAACAAAACTAATCTTACGAATACTCGGAGTGTCTATTCCCTTATATCCCAAACCTCGTGAATCACGATGTTTTTTACATGCTCCTAGCATAGTTGATAATTTTGTGGAGCTAGTGCTAAACTTTTTCAAGTCTTCTTCCAACAGCTTGACCTTATCTCGACCAGCAGTTAGATCAGCCTCTAGTTATTTTTCTCGAGTGAGAAAACAACTTTCTCTGTCTTTGAAACAACTTTGTTGATAGTTACACATTGCATCAGATTCTGCAAGTTTTTCTTTCAACACAAAGAGATTTCGACGAAGATCTTCACATTCATAATTTTTTGAACGCACATCTTCTCCGCGATCTGTAAAAAGAGATTGTAAAAGATCATATCCACAATCATACCCCTTAAAGAGTTTTCTCATTTTCTTGTTTTCTTGACAGAGAGGAGTTAGAAAATCAATCAGACATGACATTGACCCCTTTTTCTTTATAAGATGGTCAAACAGCTTGATATATTGCGAGACTTAGTCATCATCCTCTTTATCAACATCTGAATCACTTTCATCTGAAAGTTCATCCAACTGTTCCTCCATGCGTCTTTCCCAGTTATTTACAGTTTCAGGAAATGATAAAGAAGTGAGAGTTTTCTCAAGAGAATCCAAGCTATGAAACAGTCTGAATGTTTCTGGACTGGTGATGTGACGTTGGAGATAACACTTATGTCCATAGAGTCAGATTGCTACAAACACAGACTTATGAGGTCTTAACGTGTTTGTGTGTTGAAAATACGAGGGTACCCAATACACCACAATCTTTTATTTATCAACCTATAAGTCCGATACCAAGTGTGATCGTCTATGGAAAAATTCGAGACAATACGACAACTTGATATTCACTTGATAATAGTTACGGTCCGAAATCGATTTACTATAGGATCAATATCAAGTGATTAGGAATTAACGTATAAGTGCAATTTACTTTATTTATAATAAAACAATTATAATGCGGAAAAGTAAAGTAAATGGCACAAAAAGATTTTGTTAACGAGGAAACCGCAAATGCGTAAAAATCCCGGGACCTAGTCCAGTTTTGAATACTCTCAGAATTAAGCCGCTATACAAAATCTAATACCAACTTCGTATAGTTGAGACCAAGCAAACTACCCTTAGCTACTTAGTTCCCTCTGTATACCTGCGCCTTCGACTTCTAGAGTCATGCACATGCATAGCACTCTGAGCATGTGAGTCACACAAATAATATTTAAGGGGTGTTTGGATGGAAAAATGAAAGTAGGGGTAAATTTAAAATTAATGGATAAAATAGGGGGGTCAATTAGCCAAGTAGGGGCAAACCATAATTCCCCTTAAAATTCAACGAAATGAAAACCGGTTTGAATTTGAATTTTAATTCTAAGATAGTTTTCACTAATTAAAAAATAATAATGACATGGTAGAAAATAGTTCAAACAGTCGAAAATTAAATTATATCTAATCTACTCAGTTTCTTGACCAAAGTTCCATTTCACCATGCCTGGACCCAAGGTGAATTTAACAAAGCAGAGATCTCTGGTTGAGTAGAAGAATCGGGTTGAATAGAATCAGCAGTATCATCTCCATAACCTTGAAAAAGAACGTGATAGGAAAATTCCACGGTGGGTGAAATTTATACACCAATTACTCTCTCTCTCTCTTCGGCCTATAATATGAACACACTTCGTTGTCGGCGGACGACTGTCATTTAACCTTTACCCATAGCGCCCGACATGGCAAACAACTTAGTTTATCATGCCCCATAGGAACCAACCTAACCACGAACTCTATTTTAACTCTATTTTGCTATACGGCATGGTAGCTCCACTCACTTGGAATTGGGGATTTTGAGTACCCCGTTTTGAAATATGATAGATGAAAGTACCCCCTATTTTTTTAAAACTTTTCAAAAATAACATTTTTTTGACCGTTTTTTTCTTTTTTAAGTTTCTATTCAGTTAAGTGTTAGATGACAGTTATCTTATCTAGTAAAAGTCTTATTTACCCCTGAACAACATCTCCTTGATGAAAAGGGTAAATGATTCGACGATCCTGAAAGCGATGTAACGATTCTGAATCGGGCTCGATGAACCTGAATGCTGAAACGATTCTGAACAGGGCTCGATGAACCTGAAAAATGTTATAAAAAGTTGATTCTCCACCACCAAAAATCCCAAAATACATGGAAATGATGAACCCTTGTTGGGTAATGATGTAACAAACCTGAAAACAGTGAAAAGATCCTGAACCGAGCTCGACTGAACCTGAAAAATGATGTCGAAGGTAAACATGATAACCAAAGGGTAATAGGTAAAATTTGGAAAAGTAAACTAGTGTTAACGAACTTGGATGGAAAACTTAACTGTGAGAGGTACTTTTGAAAAGCTTTAAAAAGCTGCGGTAATTCCATCTTGTATATTTCGGGGCACTTTATCAAGTTTCCCATTTTAATATACAGATATAGAGATACTCAAATTTTAGAAAAACTCCATTCATTTGGAGTCGGAAAGTAGAAGAAAACAACGAAAACCCCAGTAGCCCAATACCAACTTGAACTGAAGATCTTTCGGATGAAACCCATTATCCCTTCTCTTTTGAGGGATTGCTCAGCGTACATAAATAACAAAATTGACATGAAACGTTTATTATCAATGCAACAACATCTAACATACATGCCCTCTGGCTATCCACATAGTATTAATTTTCAGGAGATAAATTGTGTACTCAGTCATGTTTTCTTCATTTCCCTTTTCTCCTTCTGTCCCTGTCCCTGTCCCTGTCTCTCTCTCTTCCTTTGTCCTTGTCAGGATCATCCCTTTCTCTACTTCCACTCTTCTCACGCTCCCTCACCCTTTCAGTCTCTAGCTCGTGACCTCTTTCTCTAACACGGAGCCTATCCCGATCCCTGTCCAGATCAGTCTCTCTATCCCTGTCTCTAGCGGATAAAGACTTACGCTGAGGACTCCTACTTGGGCTTTGACTGCGATGTCGTTTCCTTGAAGATTCACGGGAATCACCTCGCCTATCTTTTCTTTCCAAGGTAATCTCTGCAAAATTCAAGTTTTTTAATAAATATTTATCCATACGGAATTAGAACGAATTAGTCTAACAAAAATTAGGTGAATCTTCAGTATGCTGTAGCAACAATGCCACAGAATAAATCCATGACGAAAAAACCTCCAGAGAGCCAAAGATAACTAGTCAAAGAGACTGTTTGAATACTCCATCTCTGTGTATTAGTATGACAACCAGATCTTGCCTAGCTTCGTTGCCGGCTCCAATTATTTAGGAGCAGAAATTATTTTATGTTTGAAGCTGCCAATGTCTATGACTTAGAGCAGCAGAGATGCATTTCAGTTCAGTACGCATTTGAGTGTTTATACTTACGAGGAGAATGCCTGGTGTTTCCAGGGGCATCTACATCAGAACCCAATAGTCCAAAATCATAAATTAATCTTCGCCTGTGACTCGCCACTTTTTTCTCAATTTCCCCAGGACTCCGGATCCCTTGCTCTTCAATCAACTCACGGTATTCCATAACAGCTACCTCAAGACGCCTTAACTTTTGCCTGTTATATATACAAATATGCAAAGAAAATTTTTATTAGGACCTGCAACTAACGATGTAGATGGTGACTTCAGATACCTGACAATAGAAGTTAAGTTACAACCTTTGCTCTTCATTAATGACACTGTCAAGGTGGGACAAAGTGCTTAAATCAGTTGAAACTTCTACATCATTAACTTTGCTGGGACCATCACCGGCATTTTCACTTCCAGAAGATGAATAGCTTAACCCCAGATCCCGAGTTTTGCCTTCATTGTCACTTCCATCCTCTTCTCGAGCCCATTTAGAATCCGGCAGAACAGGTTCAGCATTTCCCTTCTTTGTAAAAGCAGTTAATTCCGGTTGTGGAATAGCAAGAGCTGAGGACAACAGTATAGAACCTTTTCTTTGTGGCTGAACAGAATCCTCCTCGTATTGATTCCATCCTGACGAACTCACTCGTTCCATACCGAAATTGGTTTCTCTATGACCACCATTATCCCCACTCCAACTGCTGTCGTCCTTAGAATATCTAACTGCTTTTGTAGGGACTTGTCCATATTTCATATCATCCTCTCGATCATAACCCCGTAGTTTTTCTGCCTCTTCAAGACTAAGTAATCTTGCAACCATAATCTCCCGACCACCAACAAGTGATAATCCATTATGTCTGCAGCGTCTTTCCAGCTCAGGCAGTGGAAGATTTAGTAATTCCTGCGTCGCTGCCCCCTTCCCCATTGCCAATGCCGCATCCTGGTTGAGCTTATCCCCTTCGGACATATCCTCGGACTTCTGTTTTTCAGCTTCTTCAGCATTCCCAGATATAGAATGAAAAAGCATAACTCCGGAGTTCCCAGATCTAAGGAAAGTCGCTCGCAGTCCATTCACATAAGCATCGGAAAATAGAAACCAATCTGCCCATACTTGAAGAACCTTCAGAACTCTCTCCTGCCAGAATTACATTATAAGATCACGAGAGAGAGATCATAAAAGAGAGAGGGAGGAAGTCTACGATTAAATTCCCACTTACAGCTTACCTTGAGAGCCTCTGCAGTCATCCTTCCGGATACACCACGGTACAAGTCATTAAAGCTCTCCATGATGTCAGGTAAGGTTGCTTCAAATTTTGTACGATATGCAGAAGCATTTTTTACAGGAGCACTACTGTTATGAAGGATATCAGAGACAAGCATGAGCCTTGCAACTTTAGTCGGTATGTGGGTTTCTTTCAGCGTCAAAGATTCAGTAAGAACCTCGACAACCTGAAAACACAACAAAATCATGAATGCCGTTAACATAATTTATTTGAAATCGGAAGGTAAAACACTGGGAAAGTTGATGTTAACTTATTTCTCTTTTTGATTATCTGTCTCAGATTGTATACCACCATGAAAATCAAAGTAGAAAAGCTTCAGAAAGTGAATTACTGGAGAGGTAGTAGAACTAGAAAATGAACTTTGTTTTTATCCAACTAAAATATATCTACAACTTGCATTAAAAATTGTGGCTGAACCCAATCCCCATAAAATTTGAGTGTATTGGAGCTAGATGACTACAGGCAATGTGACCAACACTAAGGAATTATATCCTTTTTGCCAACAAATGAATTACGGGGAGCATTATTGATTATTGTGCAAGGATAATACTGCTTTATTCTTGAAGAGTAAGGATAAAGTTTTATTGCAAGAGAAAAATATAACTAGCAATGTATTACCTCCCCAGCTGCATCCGCATTATCTAGAGCAAAACCCATGGCTTCTTTTATCTGGCCTCTCTCCAAAGTTAAAGCACGAAGCATATCCTCAAACTCATCCCTCTGTGGATCAGTTAATGTTCTCTCCAGTTCCACACGCTATAGAATGGCAAAAGAAAGAGCTCATAAACATGAAAGACGATAACCGGAATTCACAATATCAAGTATTACAAGGCAACATTTTCAACTAGTAGGGAAAAATGGTCAAATCATGAAAGGTTCAAAAATAAGCTGAAACTGTGTAAAATTAGAACCCACACAGCTTTTTCAAGAAAAAACAAAACTGGATTACAACCCATAAACATTCTACTGTAAAAGAAAGATGCTCAGAGTTACAACATCAGTGCAAGACTTACTCTGCTTCTTCCTGCAGCGAATGTAGTACCGGCTTCTTTCTCATGCTCAGGGCTCTTGACTGCAGGCAGAAGTGGAGATATCCATCTGAATGGAAATACAAGTATCGTCAAATTATTAAGATTCTGCTCTCGTGCACAACTCAATTAGCAAGTATTGACTAATGATTTACCTCCCACTCCCAGTTATCATAATGAAAGGCTCTGTTCGCCACCTTTGAAGAGTATCACCCTACATAATTGCACAAGATCAGAGAACATGTTCTACCCAATGTTTTGTCACTTACATGGTAACATAGATACCCAATTCAGTTAGATATAAAGACGTACCTGAGCAAAAGAGTACAGCCTCCAAACGTAGTATGTGTGCTCCTTTGACCCAAGCTCAAACAAGAATTTAAACAGAGGATTACCACGACCTCTCTCCATTATAGCTTGTTCAAATGAGCATCCTCCATCGAGAACATACAACGCCATAGTATCAATCACATGGCGAAGGTGATCATCCTCAGGAGGGACAACCGTTATATCAGGGACATTAGGGGTGAGAACCTGAACACCAAATCTTAGAATTCTTATTTTGTAGTTTTGATGAAAACACATCAATGGTACAAAAAATAAGATAACAGTAATAGTGAAAGTAATGGTGGTAACATATGTAACAATGATACGAGTACTTGCGTAAATGTCGGACGCTGGTACATGATCTCTGACATGATGAGCTAAGAAAAGAAAAAACATGGACATGGATGTCCACATACTTATTTAGCTATAAGTCTATGACAACTTGTTTTATCAGATCTCAAACTCTTGCATATACATGCAAGGCATGTACCGTGTTTTTTTTCCCATTAAGTCACAAGATATTAACTATATGCTACATTCAAGGCCAAGCACACACAGGACACATATATACACGTCATCTGACGTTATTTTGTACATTTACCCACAACAATGTCAGCAGGAGTCTGACATGGACTTTGTGCTCTGGTGTGGCGAAAATCTAGAAAGTGGAGCTCTCTTGTCAGGCAGATATGAACGAAGGTTAGGTTTATTATGATGAACATTTAACATGTCGATCCGTGACCTACCATTAAAATAGCAAGAAAATAAAAGAACAGGATGTAGTGATCATCCTGAAAACGTTAAAAAGTTTGTAAAATACAAGGTAACACGGTGATGCTCAGGAAGTTACTTGACAAAAACAGAGTTTTAAATTATTTAGTTACTTACCAACTCAGAGCTCTGATTTGTAACAGAAGTTACTGGTGGACCATCAGGACCAGACAAGATTACAGTAGCACCCTGTCAGTTGCCAGAAACAGTTTTACATTGATTCACTTAAAGAATTATGAATGTAACATACAAGTTAAAAATGTAAAAGAGAAGATCTCAGATAAAAAACAGGCATTCCCTTGGTTATCTACGCAATATAAACATGCACAAACATATATGCGCCTAGTAAACAATATAAGGCTATGACTTTCAAAAAATAATTCATCTAAGACGAACCTCCTTACTCCTTATGGCCATGTGCCCAGGTGGAGGAGCTGGTAACGCTTGCCCTGGAAGGGAGACAGACTTACCCCATCCAATCTTCAATTCATACTCATAAACAACAACTCCTGCCCATAAAAGAAGTGAGAAGGTAATCAGTTATCCTACTATATCTGGGTCTCAACACAGCGATGCAAAGACACAAGAAGTTCATTAAGAGCCAACACGAAGACAAGAATAAGCATCCATATATGTAGAAGAAGACTTTTACAACCTCAAATTATACAATACAGAAACATGAAGCATACATAAGCTACTCCCTCCGTCCCACCAAAGACGACCTAGTTCAAGTTTGCACAATTCTTAAGGCAAGGAGGGAGGGATATTTTTACAATTATATCTTTATGCATAACAAAATAGTAAAATTTAGAAATGAAATATCTCTCAAATTATGCCACGGATATTTGTAACTTTTATATCGTTGGAAAGCATTTTAAAACACCTACGCAACGAATATAAATATGACTATCAAATTATACATATTTCTTATACTAAGATTTAATAACAATAATCCACTAAAGGGTAATTTTAGAAATATGGCCTTGTTTATTTATAAGGGTCAACTTTTGGAGGGACACAAAATTAAAATGGATAGGTCATCTATGGTGGGACGGAGGGAGTATTACATAATAACCAGTTTACAGTTACAAATACTCGTTGTATGAATTAAAGTACTATAGAGTGCCAACGCATAACGTACCCTCTCCTATATGTCGAGATTAAGCCTCAAAGACCTCAATTAATACAAAAACATAATAAGAAAAGGGAACATATACTCAGCATGACTGAGAGAATATCAGGAAGAGAATATCAGCATGCATACAGTGATTATATGAGAAACATAAATATGCAAGTAAATACTCCACAGCAGATAACTGGGCTAGTCTGCATGCAAAATCTAGAAAGGTTCAAACCTTGCATTTCATCCTTAGCAGCTTGTCCATCAGCTCTATTCATAAAAGCTACGAAACCACAATTTCTTTGTCGCTTGCGTTCATCGTCCGTCCTAGGCCACATTATCTTTACACTAGCAATAGGACCAAATCTTCCAAAAGTCCTCAGGAGAAAATTCTCATCCACCTGTAGTTTTTGGGACAAAGAAACGGGATAATATCATTAAATGCCAGCCTTCAAAATCGGGAGGAAATAAAGTTGTATTTAGAGACGTGACTCACCTGCGGTGAAAGATTTCCAACATATAGATTTGTAGTTTGTGGATCCCCATCATCAAATGATCCAGGAAGCCTCCCACTAAGATCAATATCATCGGGTAGCTCGTCAAATCGGCTAAGTGGCTGGAGACATAATATGCATCAAATCAGTAAACTACTTTTTGTAAATAAGAGAGAGACATGATGATATTTAGACACCACTGCATAAAAGAGAACAATAGAAACTTCTCCCAATTATAATTATTGTGCACAGTAAAGAACTTATGCTATACTTAAGTGACTAAGCATTTGGAGGAAAACAGTCGAGACTAGTATATTTAGTTTAACTGATAATATCATATTTAGTCCTACAATGCACAGACACCATTCAGATGTCACAGTTCTTACAGCAGAGTTCTCAATCTGGCGTCCATCACGTGATTGACCACGCTCTTGGTTCCTTTTCTCCCTTAACTCTTGCTCAAGTTTCAGCTCTTCCATAAAATGATCGATGTTCCTAGACTTTCCCTTCTCTTTCTCCTTTGGTTTCTCCTCTTCCTACAAATTTAATGCAGATCTATTAGCGGTAGATATGTACTAAAGTATCAATAACCAATTGTTGGCGGAAATGGAGAATCAGAAACACCAGTGGCAGTATCAAACAGACTTACCTTTCTCTCAGGTTCTTTTGCTCTGGTCGGAGGTGGTAAGAAAGAAGGAACGTACCTGTAGAAACATAGCTATGGCTGAATTTTCACTTTACCAAATGCTTCTTTTGAAAAGAATAATCAAATACCATTATGGTGATTAATGAAAGACCACAAAGCAACAGACTTCTGAAAGAACTTCTGAAACAAAAGCAAACAATTTTCTTATGGCATACAAAGATCACGCAACATACAGCAAAACTGTGGGAGTAGCACAGGCAAAACATAAGAGCATATTCTCCTAAACGGGTCCCCGTTGCACACCTGACTTTATATTACCTGACTATGAAATTAGGGCATGCACACTTCCCTTCCCTAATAATAGCAATGGCATATGGTTTAGCTAAAAGTAGTGAACTCTAAAACCTATTTTCTGGATCAGCTCTAATAAAAAGATGTTAACTCCCCAAGTCATGTCAATCTTTGGAACATAGGAGGGGCGCCAAGATTTTTATACCCACACTAATCAGCACCAACAACAGTGTCTGAGACATTAAAAACCTCCCAGAGAGAAATTATATCGGTACCGAAACATTTATTACAGCACCTGTGTATGTGATGCAAGTAATTTGCAAGCAAATACACTTCGTCAAGCATCAAGCAAGATAAGTAAACATACTTCGCACAATCGCGGACACTATAGTGCATACATTGACAGGGAGATATGTGATTGCAAATGTTTCCCCTAAGTTAATGGGACAAATAGGGAGTAAAACATGTTCCAGCTTGATAACCCACAGTATAGAAAATTAGAAGTTAGAACTAATATTTCAAGCAAAACATCAATGACAAATACAAATTCAACCCCAAGTCAATGCAATTAGACGTGTATCTGTGTTGTCATAGCCTTATAATATGTTAGCAAAAGTTTTTGTAGGCTGGAAAGCAATTTCCTTGAGAAAAAGCAGTAGGATTCAAAATTTTATAACAATTCAAACAATGCCAGAAAAGAAGGGAAATAGATATGCTATCTACTGTCGTGCTTTTCCAAAGATAAGTTGATTATGATTTCAATTGGTGGATTCAGCAGACATAGGCCAGTAGTTGCAAAATGCAGGGAATGCCCACAAACTTGTAAAACATAGTAAGCGGAGCAAGACAACAACACCATTTATCAGACCCTAAACCATAATTTAAGAAGGCCATGACAATCTCATAAATGTGCAGCAGCATGTAACCTTACAAACAACAGACATCTGGTGCCAAAGGGAAATTTTAGCAACTCTACATAACTGTAGAAACAACACAACCAATTGTATCCCTGAGACAGAGAACGGCTAAGAGAACAAGACCCCAAATTTGTTTACCTATGCAACAAAGGCGTAAATGCGTGTGCGTTCATCCATTCAACTCATGAAATGTGGGTCACATTTTTTTTAAGGTTTATATGCTCTTAAGTTTAGTGCGAGCGAGTAATCTTCTTGTAAGTGCAAGACAGAAACACCCAAAGGACATTTGTAAAGAAATATATTCTTGTAGAACCGAAGGAATTTGCATGTTTCATCTAATATATACTTCCAGAATCCTCCTCAGCCTTAAGTAGCGTATACTAGACATGCCAAGATGCATTGCAGCATTCCAGTATGTGGAAGAATATAGGCAACACCGTGACTCTATCTTCAGAATTAAAGTACATTCATTTACCTACTACCCTTCTTTGGAACAGATGCCCCATCTCTGGAAGTTCCTCCTGCCATCGTTGAATGAATAAAAGGCCCACATTTTTATTAATGTGCTCTCAGAATAAAAGCCACCCATATATCGATGAAGTAAAACAAACCAAATAAAATTGAAATAAAGAAGGGAAGAGGCATATGGAAGTGAGTATGATTTTGACCTTCAGAATCATTCTTCAGTTTATCATTGGGATTAATCGTTCCTCCTCTAACAAAGGTCTTCGATCCAGGAGTGCTATCACTCTGAAATGACTCCAAGAACTCAGCATACAGTCGTGCGGTTTCATCCTCTGCTCTCTGAAAATACAAAAAAGCTGTCAACAACCAACGCTAAAGCAGCTCACAAAACCAAGATAAGTAACGGAAATAGTTGTTACCTTTTTCTTTGCTTCTTCTTCCTCTCTATGCTTCTGAAAAGGAGTTTTCTTCCGTGTAACAGAGAATGAATTCATCTTCTTATGACATGCTTAAACACACAACACGCACAATCCATCAGACAAACAAAAATATGAAACAAATTACGATCCCTTGCACACTATTAGGTAAAAAACGTATCCCAATCCAGAACCCTAGTTAGAAAATTAGGCACAAATTCTTTTGATCAGACAGTAAGACTAACAAATAGCTGCTGATTCTAAGGATTAGGTCGAACGAATACAGAAGTAATAGGAAAAAACAATTTTTAAAGTACACAAAATTAGGGTTGTAGTGATGACTAAAAGTCATAGACCAATACAATACTACTGACTGTAACACATTATTAGGTGCGAAACAAAAAAACAAGAACTAATCTACCTTCAACGCTTAACATTTAACATAAGGTTTCTAAAATTTGAGCTGAAAATTATCTATTTTTGTATGAATTCGTAAAGTAAAACGTACCGGTATGTGCGGATTTGAATGAAGAAAAGAAATTTTTTGGATGGAATCAAAGTAAAAGACTGATTTTTTAAGGGTTCAAGAAGCTGCGGAGAGAATGATCAGAAGAGGTTTTCGGAAGGGTTTTTTTTTTGTAGGAAAATGGCAGCGAAAAACTCAGAAAGCAGAGAGAAAATTGTGGTGAGGAGGTTCTTCTTAGGTATATTGTTTGGCTGTGATTATTATGCTGAGTACTAGACATAATTTTGGTTAAGCGCTGCTTAAATAGTTAGGGAGCTATCCGCAAATACGTTTTGGTTATGGGGTTTGTCTTAACGCAGTTCACTTTTGAGTACTTTTGACCAGAACGAGTTTCACACGGGATTCATACACACGCGTTATATGCAGTGATGCGCTGTGCCAACGATTTAATGTGTTCTGCAAGAACTGTGTTTTACTAGTCAAAAGCTCGGCACAGCACACGAGTACAGTTATTGATGGTGGATTTTTGGCAAATATCATATTCGTAAAACCATATCGAGAATCATGTATTTCTGACCATATTAGAATGCATAAGAGTTATGTCTTCGTTTTCCGCAAAAAAAAAACGAATTGCATTTCCATGACCTCGATACATGTCAGCAATATCAAAGCCTCTTGTTTAAGAGCTCTCGATATTCCATATATCTTATACTGAGCAATTTAGTATCCTTTCAATATGCACGATGCATTTGAAAGATGTCTGGTGTTGAATTTTCCCATAATAATATATATGATGTTGATCACATCATATCTAAATGCTCCTAGACATATTTCATGCTAGTATAGAGCAACTAATTAATTAATTCTAGTGCGACATTCACTGTGAATCCCTAGAAAATAATTAATTAATTCTAGTGCGGCATTCACCGGTGAATCCCTAGAAAATTACACTAATTAAACCCTAATATTTACTTACACCAATCCATGGCTTTTCCCGACTGAATTCCATGAAATAATAATGGATATTTACCTTTCGGGCATTTGGGGCACGCCCAAGTAAGCCCCGAGCAAGAGGCACGGGTGTATTTAGTAATAATGCTCAAAGGAGCATCCAAAAACATGGAAGAAATAGGATTGGAAGTTTGATCAAAGAAGGAAAAGGAGGGGAGATAAAATAATAATAAATTAGGAACCGTGAGTGGTGGGCTCCGCACGGCTAGCCGGACGCCCGTGCCGCCGGTTCTAGCCGGGCCTCCCCCTCTTTTCCTTTATTTTATTATTATTATATTATTATTATTATTATTGTTTAGGGTTTTGTTGTTTCAAGGACTTCCTCTTTCGATTAAAACTTCCATAACTTATTCATGGATCATATGGTTAGTAAAGCAAGTGGTCCCGCAACCATCACGTCTTTCTACCATGAGAAATATTAAAATAATATTCTTTTATATTTTTAATAGTGGTCCTTCCACCAAGATCAAGAATTTCAGTCAAACTCAAATTCTTCATAAAAGGATGAAATAATGTTCGATGGACCATCAGAAAATACTGAAATTCTCATATTGGTCCGCGGACAGCATGACGACACGGGCACACCACCATGACCGGCCATGGTCGACCCTTTGGCTTGCAGAAGCCGGTCCCACCTATTTTGATGATTTTTGACCTAATTAATCATCCAAAGTCCATATTTGGTTCAAACTCTTTCCTTCAACTGGGGAGATGATCCATTCACCACCAGGTGGTCCCACGACCACCAAGGGACGGTTTTACACCCCTTGCTCGGTCGAACTCACAAGTGTTGCTATCTCAAGCTTGTTGTCAAATTTAGTTATCAAAACTATATCTTGATTTCTAGTCTACAATTAGTTAAGTCTCGGATTAGGATAGAAGATGTAGTTGAGAAACGGACATCACGGCAGTCATCATTGCGTTCTACCGTTTGAAGGCGAAGATCAACCGAAGCTTTTGGAGAACTTCTTCAATAAAAGTTAAGTAAAGACTGAACCACTTATATCTCAAGTTATATTCATCTTTCTACCGTTTGTCGCATAACTAATTAGACTATTGTAAGCATATCAAGAATTTCGAGTCAAGTTTATCTTGGTAATTAGTTCTCAAAATATATGACTAAGATTAATGAACATTTGTTCATACATGATGAATTTCGGTGAAGGACAATCCATTGTTCGCAATCTAAATTATGATTCAAGATTATCATTCGAAAATAGCCTGGAACAGTGATATGTGTCATTGATGTTATTTGGGAATGTTTCGAATTGATTTAGATAGAAATATAAAACTACTATTATTCTCGGATACAAGACAGTATGCATACCAGTCTTACAAACTGGGAGAACTGTTTTAGGCCCACAACCATAGTACATGTACCCAAGGTAGTCAATATCGGTTGTACAGGCCGATATTACAGATTTTTATCGGATATCGGAAAATACCTATATGATATCGAAAATATCGGTGATACAAAGACAGAATGATATTATCGGTTGCACAGGCCGATGTATCGGTTTTACTGGTACACCGATAATATCGGTTTCGTGAATAATTTTTTCATCAACATGCATCTAGTCTTTACAAACAAGTACAGTGTCAATTGGAGAAGGTAAAAATCTCTAATATATTTATAATATAAAATCAATGACTATATGGTAGGATATAAGATGGAAACCATATTTCGATTGCAAAGCAGAGAAATATAAAAGATAAATATGAAGGATAATAAAAAAGATTTACCGGCATAATGGGACAACAATCACAACGTTGGCTAATAAACCACCTTGTATTTTGGAAATTTGAGATATGTGTATGATTCTTATTATTTTTTATTATGGTTTTATAATTATTTGAAATTTTAGATTAAATGATGTATCACCGATAAAAACCGATATTATCTTTTGTATAGGTGTATCGGACCCGGACGATACGAGACCGATACACGATATTAACTACTTGCATGTACCTAGTACACGTACTGGAGTAGTTATATGTCGACGGTAACTTTTTGGTACACATACCAATATGCATACCTTAAAAAGTATGTGAACTCGTGAACCCGAAACAGTACGCAAACCAGTACGCGTACTGGGGAAAAAATCTGTCGGTTTTGGAACCGGTGTGGTATCCATACCCGGTACACATATCCGAAAAGTTCTGTATGTTCCGGAACTTTAATTCGTCTTAAGGGTACACGTACCATGACAAATAAGTTCACGAACAAGGTTTAAGTATATGTACTTACCCTATCGAATAATTTCAGATGCACATAAAATTATTTCTGTGAAATAATTAGCATTTGAACAATCTCTAAAAACGCTATAAACATATTTGATCACATGATTGTGACTCAAGATTAAAGTCTTAAGTGGTATATGAAATTGCTCAAGATTATAGTTCAGTTGGCTAGTCTCGGCTAACCATTCATGAACGTTGTCTTTATACACGGTTCGGTTACGGTTCATCCTAAGAAGAGTGTATATCTTGTTATGTTAATCAGATTTCAAAGATTCATCTAACGGTGGATATTGATTGCTTGGTTCCAAAGATATCTTAGCTTAAACCTAAAGCAACCTATGCTTTGAAAGTCTATTAAAGAGGAACCTCAAGCAACTAGGATCTTTGAATCCCGACAAAACTTTTTGTGTGTCCTAGTTGTAAACTAGAGTCGTCCTCTTCCTAAAACCCTTTTAGGGTTTAGCGACTACAAAGACTTCATATGTATTCGTGAAGCCAGGTCCAGCTATTGTTTATTTGATAGCTCGAGTATCCTGATCTTGTTCGATTGTTGAGATGCTCACTTGAACAAGATAGATAGAAATCATCAAAGTTCTCCTCGTCTCAGATTTTGTTGATTCTATAAGTTTAATACTTGTGAGGTGAATAATAATCTAGGATGCTCTTCATGAAGCATAAGTCCGGATTTTGAGGTTAGCTAGACTTTGTCTATTGCTATCGATTTCCAGTCTCACCTTGATTTACGATCAAAAAAGAAATCACACATATAGGCTTATCTGTGGGAGGCAGATTGGTTTAAAGTCTCAATTGAGTTGAAGCAACTCTTAGGCTGTAAAGGACGTCAGCTAAGGGAATCATTTGCATGGAGTCCTGCTGGGATTCAAGAGGCGTAAGGAGCGTGACTGTAACTGAATTGATGTGAGGGTTTAATTCGGTCTCAACTACATTCCAGTCCGAAGTTAATTGGTAGTAGGCTAGTGTCTATAGGGGCTTAATACAGTTTGGTTTTCAATCTGGACTAGGTCCCGGGGTTTTTCCTGCATTTGCGATTTCCTTGTTAACAAAACTTCTGGTGTCTGTGTTATTTCTTTTCCGCATTATATTGTTTATCTTTATAATTGAAATATCACATGGTGTACGTAAATTCAATCAAGTAGATACATCCATCCTATTGGATATTTTCAATAACATAGGAAATAAAATGGTTTTCGTTTTTGGTTTGCCGCTACGACGGGGGAGCGTCCTGTGTTGAATAGACATAATGGATGTTAGTTGGAGATCAAGAGGCACCTCTAATGGGTGTGATGGTTCAAAAAAGACACAACCATTCCCACTAGACACCTTACGTGTCTTTTGGAAATGAAGAGGCATCTCCAATAGGCATGAGTGAGTCCCCTATAAGTATTGATGATTGTTTTCCATTCAAGTATGAAGAACATCAAATATTATCTATTTTCTCTCTTCTAAGCATCATCAAAATCCTATCACTGTGTGTTCTTGGTTGGGTCAAGGGGTACAAACCTTGAATCCAATGACGTTGTTATAGGGCTTCATTATATCCTGACGGCAATATTTCATATACCCGTTTGTAATCGCAAATTTGTTGGGAGGGTCGAAATAATTGTCTAAAAGAATCAAAAAATGTGGGGGTACAACAACCATATCAAATATTTCGTTCGACAATCTGTATGGACTAAACTCCAATATAACTCTGAGAGCACCAAGTTACTAGAGTCTCAATCAGGAAATATATTAAAGAGATTTATCTCTTTCTCAACACAATCAGTAAATCAAACAGATAGAAATTCGTGAACCTGATTATTATGAGAAAAACTCGGATGGTACCAAAGACCAATATTCGAGTGTCAATCAAGTCTTATCCAACAAACAATGCCGGATTTATCAACTATGATTGAACAACGCACAACCTGTGATATTGCAATTATATAAAGAAAATATAATGTGGAAAAGAAATAACACAGACACCAGAAATTTTGTTAACGAGGAAACCGCAAATGTAGAAAAACCCTGGGACCTAGTCCAGACTTGAACACTACACTGTATTAAGCCACTACAGACTCTAGTCTACTACAAGTTAACTTCGAACTGGAATGTAGTTGAGGCCTAACCAAGTCTCACACCGATTAAGGTACAGTCGCGTTACTTACGCATCTTGAATCTCACAAGACTATGTGCACTTGATTCCCCTAGCTGACGTCCTTTACAGCCTAAAAGTTGTTACGACCCAAAGTCGAAGACTTTTAAACAAATCTGTCTCCCACATATAAGTCTATTCTATTTGTTGTTTCCATCTTAAGATAAAGATCAAGGTGAACAGGAAACTCAACTAATAATCCAGTCTTATACTCCCGAAGAGCAGCCAAGAAATATTAGTCACCTCACAATAACCTAACTGATTAACAGAACAAAATATTGCGGAATCATAAGAGTATGAGATGAAGAAACTATTGTGATTACTTTTTATATCTTACTTATCGGAGATAAATCTCGATAAAATCTTACTACGATAGAAAAAGTAAGATCAGGATACGCAACTACCGAGAAAATAGTTTGACCTGGCTTCACGAATCCCAAACGAAGTCTTTAAGCCGTTAAACCTAGTAATGATTTTCAGAAGAACTGGAAACCTAGGTTAATGGAGAATCAACTCTAGTTTGCAACTAGGACATGCGGAAGTGTCGGGATTAGGTTTCCCAGATGCTAGAGTTCTCCCTTATATAGTCTTTCAAATCAAGGTTGCTTTCAATCAAAGCTAAGATAGCTTAGTAACAAAGCAATTAATATCCACCGTTAGATGAACTCCTGATTTAAGATTCAAGCTAAGTTTTCTTATAAATTAAGCAATCAATCTCCACCGTTAGATGGTATTAGCTTGATACACACAAATGAAATATACCTATATTTAGATATGGGTGAACCGTATCTAAACGTGTATAACATGTTGGCTCAATAACAGTTAACCGAAGTTAGCCATATGAACACTTTTAGCTTAGCCATATTCATCTAACACTTCTAGATCAAATATGATGATCAATCAATCATGATAGATAAATATATTTTTTTTGATAGGTTAGCCTCCATAAACGAGACTAAACAGAACTAAAACTGATAAGTCTTGGTGTCGCAACACCTATAACATCATTATTACATAAATTAGCTAAAAAACTTGGCATGCCGCCAATCCAAATTCCCCCATTCTCTCTAGAAGTACCATCTTTAGCTAACCTATAAGCGACGTTGTTGGCTTCCCTATATCTCTGAGAAAATATCACATGACTGAAAGCACCTTTAAGACTGATTATTTCTTTAGTTAGGCCATAAGTATCCCAGAAAGGTTGGGCTTCTTTACGACATAACTGGATTGCATAACTTGAGTCACTTTCAACTTCCAAACATTGTAGGCCAAGATCACGAGCCAAGCGCATTCCATCCCGGATACCCATACTTATGCAACAATGTTGTTGTTTTTGAAAATATGCTTCCCATAACACGCCACAAAGGCACCAGCATCACCTCTAATAATCCCTCCAATACCTGCAAATCCATCACCATTGGAAGAACCGTCAGTATTAAGTTTAAAATAGCCATCACCTGGAGCCTGCCAAGCAATAGAAACCTACTGCTTGTTGTTCCTGACAGCACTATTACCCATATTAGCAGCATGAAATTCTTTGGCCATTTTAAGAGCTTGCGCCAATACCCATAGACCATTAAATTTAGTATTATCAAAGACTAATCTGTTCCAGTGAATCCAAATACTCCACAAGATAAAATGACAAACTTGCTGCCAACTTAAACTGCCAATAACACCTTCAAAAGAACAAAGCTTCTTAAGGAAAGTATAAGATAAGCTATCATAGTCTATTTGAATCCCTGTCCAGTTTCTGACCTTATCCCAAATAGGTCTCACAGCATCACAACCGAAGAATAAGTGCATACAGGTTTCTAGATCTCAGTTACAGAGCAAGCAACCTGGATGACCAACAATACCCTTACGATACAATGACTCTTTTACCTGAATTTTGTTATGACACAACTACCACAAAAAGAACATATACTTGTACGGGCATTTCAAGGCCCAAAGAAATTTCCAGTCTTTATTGGGGTGAGATCACCCAACTTTTTCATCTGCATATACCTATAGGCATCCCTAACATTAACATAACCAGACTTACTAGCCGACCAAATTGGACGATCACAGATGTTAGAGTAATTAAAAGTTGGGATAGCTCTAATAGAATCTACAATATTAGGAGTGACACAGCCATTCAACTTAGCAATGTCCCATTCATGATTAACAGGGTTAATATAGGTACTAATAGGTTCACTAGGAACCTCGGAAGCATCAAGATCAGATAAAGACGTAATTGAAAACGTACCAATCCAGATGTCCTTAGATCCATCACCTATACTCCATCTAATACAGTCCTTAATAACATCCTTACCTTTAATAATGCTTCTCCAGCAAGCAGACACACCAGCCCTACTACTGGCATTCCAAAAATCAACAGAAGAGTGATATTTAGCCCTCAACAAACTAGCCATTACACTGTTTGGCTCAGAAGCAACCTTCCAAGCCATCTTAGCTAAAAAAGACAAGTTACTAAGTTCTAAATCTCTAATATTGATACCTCCTAGGTCCTTGGGTCTACAAACAGTGGAACAATTCACATTGTGCAGGCCTTTACTATCCCTATCACCTCCCCAAAAGAAGTTTCTCTTATACTTATCAATCTTATTCAATAAGGTTTTAGGAATATTAAGGAGAGACATGACATGGCAAGAAACCAAATCAATACAAGCACTCAACAAAGTATTCCTACCAGCCAAATTCAAATTCTTATATTTCCATCCCTGCATTCTATTACTCATTTTTTCAGCTATGTCAGCAAAAGTTTTTTCACTAACCCTACCCCATTGCAAAAGAATACCAAGGTACTTACCAGGACTAGCGGCAACTTTAACCTTGAGGGCAGTAGCCATACCTCTAGAGAAACTCCTACCAAGGTTTGCCGAGGTAAGCAACGTAGATTTACCGTCATTTATCCTCTGCCCAATCTAATAGCAAAACTTATCCAACAAAGCTCTGAGACTAACTGTATTCTTATAATTAGCCTTCAAAAAAACAATACTATCGTCAGCAAACAAAAAATGGGTAATCAAAGGAGCACCTCTTGCAATCTTAAAACCAGATAAAGATTTATTTGCAATACCGACATTAATAAGCCTAGTTAGAGTTTCAAGGCATAAAATGAAGAAAAAGGGGGACAACGGGTCCCCTTGACGAAGACCATTAGCCGGACTGAAACTGGAACTAGGGGAGCCATTAATAAGAACTTGAAAGGACACATAAGAAACACATTTCATGACCAAACCTACAAACTTTTGATCAAACCCATTACAAAGCAGAATTTTTTCAATAAAATCCCATCTAATTCTATCATAAGCCTTATCAAAATCCAATTTCCAAGCCATCCCTTTATTGCCTTTCTTAGCCTTAAATGAATGAATGATCTCATTACAGATGATGGAAGAATCAAACAAGGATCTTCCCGGAATAAACGCTGTTGATTACGAGAAATAATCTTACCAAGCATGGGCCTAATTCTATTTGTGATGATGTTGGTGATAATTTTCATGCTGAAATTGCACAAACTAATTGGTCTATACTCTATAATGCCGATAGGATTGTTTACTTTGGGAATGAGAGCAATGAAAGTCTTATTAAGCCTAGAGTCAAGATGACCAGTAGAAAAGAAATTTCTAACAAGACTAACAATACTAGGACCAACATACTTCCAATATTTAGAGTAAAAAATACCTTGAAGACCATCAAGTTCTGGGGATTTTAGAGGTCCCATCTGACGGATAGCCTGCTTAATCTCAGCACAACTAACCTCCTTCAGCAAGTTACTATTATCAACATCATTAATAACATAACTGAAAAGAGAGCTAAAATCATCATCAATCACCTCACTACTACTAGAGTTGAAAAGATTTTTGAAATGACTCACAATGTGATTTTCAATATCCTTATCGGAATCAATCCAATCACCTTTCTCATTTTTTAACAAAACAATGGAATTTCTCTTCCTCCTAACTAAAGTAGAAGTGTGAAAAAACGTGGTACTAAGGTCGCCTTCCTTAAGCCACGCAACTCTAGATTTCTGGTGCCAAAAAGTTACTTCCATCTTAATAAGCCTCAAATACTCAATAAGACAAGACGTCATGTGATGCTTAGCATCGTCAGAAGGCCAATTATTAAAAGCATTTTGGGTAGCCTAAGTTGCTCATGGGCTGTATCAATTTGGGTAAAAAGATTTCCAAAAACTTGTTTATTCCATTTTCTAGATTCAACCTGAATTTTTGAAATGTTGTTGAGAAAATTATTACACACAGAATTATCGTTTCTATGGGTCCAATTATCCTCAACAACTTTTTCAAACCTAGGGTCCTCGGTCCAGATCGCCTCAAACCTATAAGGTATAGATTTGATTATATACTCTTAGGATGTAAATCAACAAGAATAGCCCTATGGTTGGGATTATAATAAGGTAAGTGAAATACCTGAGCCGAAGGGAATCTTCTTTGCCAATTGGAGTTGGCAATGGCCCTGTCGAGATGCTCCTTAATATTAGCCACACCATACCTTTTGTTGTTCCAAGTATATCTTGGACCATTGGACCCCAAGTCAATTAGGCCACAATTATTCATAACCTCCTTGAGCTCAGAAACTTGATTGACAGTAGGTATCCTACCGCCAACTTTCTCCTGGTTACCAACAATCGTATTGAGATCACCAATAGCCAACTATTCCGTATTCGGAATACCAGAAATAGCCTCCAATTCACCCCATAAACGCTTCCTACTATCCTTGTTAATACTTCCATATAAAGAATGACAGAATCCATGGTTGTTGAAACTTGGCAGTCACAACGGCATGGATGGCTCATCTAGACTTTCTAGTAGCTTGAATATCAAGCTCACTAGAGTTCCATAAGAGACAAAGGCCTCCTGAGAAACCATGAGGGTCAACAATAATAAAATGGGAAAATCCCAACTTACTGACAATATCAGAAACACCATCCTCCAAAACTCTTGGCTCCAGCAAGGCCACAATAGAAGGATTGTGTTTTTTAATCAGCTTCTTCATAACTCTAACAAAGGAGGGTCTAGCTATACCCCTACAATTCCAAGACATAATCTTTATATTAAAACTTGAAGGAAGACACAAACTGGGATTCAGCTCATGAGGTTTCATGGGCCTCTGGAAGTCCCTCCATTCCTCCGCTGCCTGCTGATCCATTGTCATTAACGGATTGAGACTTGTCTTGATCATCCTCTGGTCGTTCACATCTAAATCCAATCATGTAGTTATCTCCATCTCAAACTGCCACAGTCTTTTTGGGCTTCTTATTAGGGATGGAGTCTCCACTAGTGGAGCCATTAACACCTCAAGAATTGTTGCTTCTAACCACCTATTTGAGTTGCAATCTATTTCTTCCCTCCCTTCGTTTAGGAATGTTGTCGGTTCTTGATGATTCCAGTTGGACCTTGAAAGTCTGATTGGTCTCAGGATTCGATTGGCCTGCTCCAAAAACCCATGTGCATTCACCAGGTTTGGAAGGTGAACTATCTCTGGAATCGCTTTGCTGAGACGATTGTGCAGCTCCTCTATCTCCTCTGTCAATTGGGTCAGTTGATCCCCCATTGAGATTTGCTTTACAATTATCTTTATTAAGTCTGACTGTATTGCATCCAGTTCCTGCTGAGCTCTGTGAACTAACAGATCCGACACTAACCATTTCTCCACTAACTGCGGCACTGACCTTTGAGAAAAGATATTCGGCACTTCTACTTGGTGTTCTATTTCGACCGAGCAGTGATCTAATAGGAAGTGTTAGTATAGCCAAATCCAAAGAAATACAATACAGTAGTACTATACCGGATTTGAAGATTTGAGCATGGTGTGATGATGCCTCTTTTGGTGATCTAATTGATTCTTTTAAGTTCCAACCAGACCAGTATAACAAAAACGCCTAAACCAGGAGATTGGACAATAAGTGATAGATCTTGTGCATGGCTGAACAACATATTGTGATGTAGCATTCCATGTTAAATATTGATGATAATTAATCATCTGCCATCATTCAACTTGATGAAGAGATAAACCTTATAGTAAAAAAATGTCTTTTCTTTACGACAATGGTTTAGTGGAATCTTATCTTTTGTGCCTCAAAGTATGTTGTTCGTTGACAGATTTGGAACCTGCATTACAAATGTGTGGCGAAGTTGGTGATATATTATTGTTGTGAACGGAAAAGTTGCTTAAGTGCTACTATTCAACTCCTGTGATGGATGTTTAGTTTTCTCCAAGTGCATGCACATGTATGAGGTATATTTAATACCTTAAAAGTCATCATATAAGTATTCCTATACAAACGAAGGTTGTCAATTGCGTGTGATACTGAGAAGGACCGAACCATCCCTGGCAGACAACTTATATTAGTGGCCACGAGAGCCAAATACAAGGGAACTATAGTTACATATTCCATTGGATTTGAAGATGTTTTCGTACTGCTAGTGCTAACCCAAACTTGTAAGATAGTAGCTGATGTGATTTTCAAAGATGTTGTAGTAATGGTAAATAGGATTCGAACTCTAAGACTTGTGAAGGATTTTTTTTAGACTTCAATTAAATTAAATAACTCAAATAAAATTGTATCAAATTATAAAAAGA